>OZ020189.1:106123759-106148192 GCA_963971165.1 Philopedon plagiatum | reverse complement strand
GGAAATACCATGCCGTAAATAAAGGCATTCTTGTCCAGAAACCTGTAACAAAAATTCTATATCAAATTTATTATAAATAATGCATAAAAATTAAGCTTAATACCGGGGAAATTTACATAAAAAATTATATTTCAATTATTTAAACTAATAATTATTGTTCTTCTCAGGTAGACATAGACAGCGACATCTAGAAATTTCCGACGCTAACAGTTAACAGTCAAAGTCAAAATATGCTTTATTATTATCCAAGGAACACGTTCTTGTTGACAAAGCTGTGAAAATGTAATTGCCAAAGCTAAAAAAACAAAAACAAAACAATAGCACAGTCTACAGTAAATTAGAATATTCTGCTATATCGTAGGTAATATGCTTTTTTGCCAACATTCTTTCAACAGATTTTCTAATTACTTTCAGTGAGGACAGATCCTTTATGTTATTAGGTAAATGATTAAAAATTTTAATGCTCTCGCAAATAACTGATTTTTTTGTGACAGTCAATGTGGGTATTGGTAAAGGCAGAATATGGCATTGACGAGTCATGTAGGGGGGATTAACCGCCACAAACCTACTTCTATTCTTAAATACCAAGGATGCTGTTTAAACTATATAAACAAGCATGACCAAGTTAATACTTTTTTCTTACAAATAATGGTCTACATGAGTTGCCCGGCCTAGCCCCACACACATATCTCACAGCGCGCTTCTGACCCAACCTAAGCAAGACGCTAAGCAGATGCCGGCTGGACAGTCCCCAAAATGCAATTCCATATCGAAAATGGGATTAAATAAGTGCGTGGTAGACTGTTTTTCCAATACCGGAACCAAGTTCGTTAGTTATGACTTTAATTGCAAAGCAACCGGAGGCTAGTTTTCTACTTAGTGTCATGATATGATCCTCAAAGTAAGTCCGCTGTCAATAACAAGGCCCAGAATCCTAGAACTAGAACAGTTTTCGAGGGTGATTTGCCAATAATCAAACCCTTCATACTACTACTATATACATAGTATACACATACTAAGTTTAAGTCAAACCATTCTTTTATTTAAACCAGATCTGATATCATAGTTACTTTTAAAGTGAAAGCGTCGAAGTATAGTTGTACAGCCAGCGAAAAGTGTGTATTCTCCCCTAATTCCTATATACGTCAGGTCATTAATATATATCAAAGAAAGAGAACCGGTCCAAACACTGAATCCTGAGGCCCTGAGGTACTCCCTAGTCAATTGTACGGCTTTTGGAGAACGCGGAACGCGCGAGAACCCCTATGACTTCTACCTCCTAAGTAGGATTGAAACCACTTAAGCGTTCTTCCCCTGAAACCCTAACAGTTGAGCTTCCGCAAAAGTATTTCACGACTTACACAATCAAACGCCTTCGATATGTCACAAAACACTGCCGCGGCAACACTCCTCCTGTTCATATAATTGTAAACACTTCCCAGCAGTCGAAACATTGCATCATTGGTATTCTTACCCTGTTGAAATCCAAACTAAACTGCTTTAAGAGCTTTACTACTTTCACCAAATCACATTACGCGCTTCTTAACCATTTTCTCTATTATTCAGTCGATAGCAACGAAATGGGACGGTAATTTGATGGTTCGTTCACGTCATCCCCCATTTCCCAGGAGCTGGCTCAGTCAAGTTTAAAAATATTTTAATGGATATTTCATCCTTTCCAGTTGCATTTAAGAGCTAGCTAGCCGAGCATTGGTTGAGTTGGAAGAGGCTCTTAAAAAGTACAAGTACCTCCAAATTGACTGCAAAAATATCTCCAGAGACAAGCTGACTCGACCCCTCGACACTTCATCGTGATTACCAATCATTACAGTACCCAAAATAGTCGATACGTCTCTTGTCAAGACGTCTAGCCCATCCGAATCGACTGTCCTGATAAATATTAAGTGGCTTTGCTTTTTCCTCTTATTATAAAGAAGATTGGAAACCTCCTTGCTATGATCACTCAATCTATTACTATAAAGTAACATTAAACGTAAGGTTTCTAAGGCTTTTATAATAAGAACTTATTACCGTTTCCGTTTTTTTGATTAGGATATCTAATATGCAAATATATTGTATATCAACATGACACAGCGAAGTTTAAGTAACATTTTCAGTTCGTCTTTCTTCCATGTACAAGACACATACAACAAAATTTCCACTGACCATGACAATTGTTGCGAAACTTTGTTCTTCTTCAGATGGTATAAGACTTACTAAGATTACAAACTTCTTGACGTATACGAGAGATTAAAGTAACGTGCTCTACAAGATAAGCATTTAGATTTTTATATTGCAGTAATTCGAATCTTAATGAGATTCAATATTAGTTTAGAGATTTCATAAAGGAAAGTCGCTTAAATTCTAATGGTCATTTAGAAGTATATTGATATTTTTGTGTTTATTTATCTCTAGGATTTCTAATAAATTTAATTTTGTAGACATATTCTAAGTGCAAAAGTTCAATACTATCAGCCAAAATGCGATTCTTATTGTTCTTTGGGCAATTTCGACATTATTTATGCATTTTTTAAAGGGAGCCATAGGGTTTACATGTTAAATTTTTAGCTGTAAGTGTAGAGATAAAACTTGAAAACAGGTAGGTAAATTTCAGAGTCTTAAGATACTGTTAATTTACCAAACATGCCAAAAAAGCTCGAAAAATGGATTTCAAATTGTGACAATAAAGTTTTCAATGTCAGAAAATGTGTCACCTTCACTTGGTACGAAAAGACAAAAACAATAATACAAATTAATATTTAAAAAAAAAATAAATTCATTTTAGGTACCTACTTTTTGAAGCTTGTTTGGCATGATTGGCAAATTAACATAATCTTAAGACCCTAAAATTTATTTATGTCAAGTTTTATCTCTATGCTTTTAATAGAACAGAGCCCCTAACATGTAAAGCCTTATGGTCCGCTTTGAAAAAATGCAGTATATAATATCCAATATTTACGATAGTTTTAGTTTTATTATTATTTTTAACTTACCTAAAAACTTTGCACAAAACAAACACCTGCAACCCATATTTTAATTAAATTTTTCCTAGGGGGTATTGACAGATAAGAACTTTAAATATTTTCTTACAGAAAGTACCATTTTTGTGGAAAAATCCATTCTTTTGGCTCCCCTTAAACAAATCACGTCTATGGTCAGTGCCGGCTCACATGAGAACGTGTTCTCCAAAACAGTCAAGCAACCGCTCAAAACTAATTTTATACTAAGTATAAAGAATAATAATAGCATCCTCAAACTCTTTTACATCTCCCCTTTTCCTATTAGGTTGACATCAAACTGGAGCACGAAAATGTTCACTACAAATTGTTGCATACATTTATGGCTAATAGTCTTTATCGTCGCATATCCATTATATAAAACATTGTTGAGAAAAAGTCAACATAATCTGAAATATCTGTTTCGTCTATTGATTATTTAGTTTCCTGAGTAATAAATCCGAGGATCACTCGTAAAATTTGATGAATGCGCCAAGTTTCATCCCGGATTATACAGTATGTCCACAGATGGGGTAGACAAGAGGATAAATGGTTCAAAAAGTGAAAAATCCGAAAAAAGGTCATTCTTTATAAAAGTTTTTGCTTGCTTTAAAAATAAGATCAACGATGCCAAAAATTTGTTTTTTTGTACAGGATATGCAAAAAATATAAAAACGTAAAATTTGGTTAAGCCTAAAGTTGCCTTTTTTAAATCCAAATGCAAAACGTTAAATAAACTTTTAAATTCTACAAGAATCCTTATCCCACATTTTCAAGTAAAAAGAAATGTCTAAATTATGCTTTTAAAATTAAAATTCTTCTATGTCACATTGTCACCTGTTTTATTAAGTACCTACATAAGTTAGTAAACAAATTGTAAAAACTGGACCGTGATTTAAAGGAGACCAAGTAAAGATACGACGACAACGATGCTTCTGCAGTATTAATTTTGCAATCTGTTGATAAAAATCCTACTCTGTCTTAATTAAAGAAAAAGAGCACGAATTTTACAATTGTGTAAAAAAACATATTTAAAATGTGTTTAAGAAAAATAAAATTCGTCCTTTTAAATCAGTTTTTAACCAAACTTTGGAAGATGGGGACAGTTACGAACGCTAGAATTTTTGTTAGTGGGCCGGTGATGAAATTCTACGTAACAACGTGAACATTTATAAGCTGATAATGTTCTCAGATGAGTCAACCTTCATTACAAATGGCACTGTAGCTTCTCAGCATGTGGGATGCTGGGATAGGGAAAATCCAGAGTTTAGAATTGCGAACCGCCGTCAGTATAACATATTTTTTTTGATAATACATGTAACAGACATTCTTATTTACATATGCTCGAGTCGTTTTTTCCAGACAAGTTAGAAGAATTGCCTCTTCAATATCGCCGAAATATGTACTTTCAGCACGATGGATGTCCTGCACATTATGCTGCAGAAGTAAGGAATTTATTTAGTTACTTATTTATTGATGGCCAATGTCATTTTTATCATTACAAAATTATAAACAGAATAACAACTAACACGTAATGAAAAAAAAAAAGATTATATGTATATAGTGTAGTAAAGTAAATGGATTTATGATTCAATAAATCGTTACCTTAATTCGCAATTGTCATAAGTCCATTAGCTAACAGGGAATTATCGTAAGTCCTTTATAAATTGTAAAAATGGCATTTTCATTTTATAATATTTTTTTAACAAGTGTATTAGAATGTTTAAAAGAAATTTTCATAAAGAAAAAATACTTTGAATCGATAATTTTCAAGCAAGATAGCGTTTTGTTCATTCCCTGTAAAATTGAGAATTTTGGACTGACGACAATTGCGAATTAAGGTAACGAAGTGTTAACATACATTCTATAATCTATCTAGATCATCAATCTTTGATAGCTGCTTTAGAAATTTTTTAAGAGGACAAAAAAAAATTGAGTGAATGAAGCTAGTTAGCAAGGGACACAGAGCTAGTGACGACCATAATTAGTGCAGTGATATGGTTGATGAAACATTTGAATATTTCTTGTGTTAACAGGTACTGCACGTAGGCCGATATTTGGTGTTAGATAGGGGCAATCAACTAGGGAGTTTATGATTTTAAAAAGAAGATCATGAAGATTACTTTTTTTATGTAGTGCATCAAGATTGAGTCTAGTTATATTCTGTGTCCCAAAGGAATTTATAGTGGACATTATGCAAGAATTTTTTTTATACGTTCATTTCTGTTAATATGACATTGAGGGTCCCAAACAGAGCAAACATAATATTCTAAATGACTCCTAACAAAACTACAAAAGAGGATTTTAAAAGAACGAACCGTAGGAAAATCTTGTGTAATTCTGTTTATAAATCCCAACATCCTCAACGACTGACTGAGCATTGTGTTTATTTGGGTAATAAATGATAATTTTCCATCGAGAAAAATTCCAGGATATTTTATGTTCTCTACAGAGGACAGAGTTACATGATTAATTAGATAATCAAATGTAGTTTTTAGTGTGCGGCGGGAAAATATCATTTTTAAGTCTTGATATACATGCCATTATCATTTCACCAAGACACAAACCTGTCAAGATCCCCCAGCAATGCAATACAGTAATCGGGAGTTGAGACAATTTTAAACATTTTTAGATCATCGGCAAAGAAAGAAATTTGGCAGGACGGAAACAAGGCGCAACATCATTAACAAAGATATTTAAAAGAAGTGGTCCCACATGAGACCCCTGCGGCACTCCGGGTGATGCAGGAACTTCACGGGACAAGAAATTATTAACCTTCACAATCTGGATCCGTCCTGTAAAATCGCTCTTCACCCAGCCGAGTCATGGTCCATTTGCTCCTAAGTTTTCAAGTTTTTCAATCAGTACATTCTGCGGGACCTTATCGAAGGCCCCGGAGAAGTCAGTATAGATGGAATTAACCTCCATACTCCCCTCCAAGGCCTGCAATATAAAGTGAGTATATGTAAGTGAGAATATTTAGTTCCAAATTTCTGCCCGCACAGAATCCAAACTGCTGATTGATTATTTCCGGAGACAAGATAGAGCTGAGATATTTTGTAACATGAATTTCAAAAATTTTTGGGATTGTTTTTATGATAGAAATAGGTCGGTAATTCCTTGTGTCACTTTTATTCCCAGACTTATGAATGGGTACAACAAAGCTTGATTTCCAAAATTCAGGAAGGAGTCCGCCCTCCAGAGATTTATTAAATATTATGTGCAGAGGTCTCGCAAGAATAATTGGATGTATGTTATCAGGGTCTGGGTCTTTATAAGGACTTAATTTAGTAAGTTCTGTGTAAATGTTTGATATAGTAATGAAGTAGGAGTCAATGTTGAGATGATTTGATGACAACTCCCATTTGCACTCTGGACTGTCAAGAGAATAAACTGAAGAAAAATAACCTGCAAATAAGTTGGCAACCTCAGGACCCATGATAGCACTCTCACTATTCAGTGTGAGTACACTGGTTAAGTCGGGTGTTTTGCGCTTTGAATTAACAAAACTCCAGAATTGTTTAGTGTCGGTGCAGAGCCCATGCTCAATACCCTGAACAAAACTCTTATAACTTTAACGAGAGAGAATCCTGCACTGCGATCTCAGGTCGGGGAATGCCAACTGCACACAATCATGTCTTCATTAATCCATCTCGCCTTGGGCAGGTTAAAGTCTCCAGTCACGCTAATCTTGGTATCTGGATATTCCTCAGCGATTAAATTCACTGTGTAACTGAATATTAAATAATTTTCAAGTGTTGAGACAGCAGGTAGATAGATGCAACCAATCACACACCTCACCTTGGGATGGCCAATAGTTACGTAAACCTGTTCGATAGGCGCGGTTGTTAGAAGAAGTCTGCAGTTAAGTGATTTATGTATTGCCAATAGAACACCACCCATGCACTCCTTGTTGCTTGTTTCCCTGGAACGACCCTTCCTGAATACATAGTAGTTGTTTAAGCCCAGTTCGGCGTCAGAAATATCCTCACACAAATTGGTTTCTGTTAACATTATTATGTGGTAATTATGCAAGGATACACTACACGTGAAAGCTGTGAGATTCGTTCGCAAACCTCACAAGTTTTGGTAATAAATGCGAAGGGTAGTGGGTTGCTTAGAAGAACACTGGCCGTCATCATTTAGTTTTTCTGATTTTCGACTATTTGTGGGACACTCCTAATGTACCTCACATGGATGTTATTTTTACCCTTGGATCCCTGTATTCAGTCCAGACCTGTTTATCAGCCTGCTGCTGTTCACATGTGAGATCCAGACTTAGATATGTATTTTTGCCTTTAAGCTTTAAGTTTACGGCAGCATCGCACCACAGCAAGTGCTTCCTCCTGGGACCCCAATGTAATTTTAAGTGCACGAGCCCCTTTAAAGTTTTTTTGCCAACTCTGGTATAGTGAACAACTGCTGGTGGGTTGTTATTTAGGACATTTACCATTGCAGCAATTGATTGAAAGAATTGGTTCAATCGCAAATTTGGAAATCGATGGATTGGCCGAAATGGTCCAATTTTGTGGCCCCCTAGTAGTCCCGATTGGCCAAATTGTGATATGTTTCACTGGGGGCGCATTAGACAACCAACATATGAGAGCCCCATTGAAAATGACGAAGTTTTAAAGAAGAGAATTTTAAAAGCGAGAGAATCGATTTTACTGGAAGAAATAAGAAGAAGCTTTAGCCATTTTCGACGTCAGAAAAATGCATATAATATGGAGGAGAAGTTTTTGAAAAATAAATATGATGTACCCTTAATTTCTGTGCTCCTAAGTAAAATAAGAAATATTTTTCGAATATTACAGTTAAAATTTAATATTTTATAAGTAATTTTCTTTAACCTGTCAGAGTCTGTAATTTTGGATTACAAATATTCTTTGCTCTAAAGACAAAATTTTTATTATTGTGACAAATACGTCACAGTTATCAAAGGTAGACAAAGGTGACAATTTAACTTAGAAATTTCCCTTCCAAAATTTAAAATAACTTTTTATTTCAGATTTTGCATCAAACTTTTTGAAAAAAGACAACTTTACTCTTAACCAAATTTTACGGTTTTGTATTTTTTGCATACCCTGTACAAAAAAGAAATTTTCAGGGTTGTAGATCTTATTTTCAAAGCAAGCAAAAACTTTTATAAAGAATTACCTTTTTTCGTATCTTTCACATTTTGGTCCATTTGTCCTGTTTTCTACCCCATCCGTGGACATACTGTATATCCCGGGAAAACTACCTACCCAGTCGAGATAAAAAGTAGCCCACCTTTTTCTCTGTGACGTAAGGTTTTTCACTGCCACGTTTTATCGCGATATGTTGCCCTGTTGAGACGTGAATAACTAACAAACAAAGAAACAAACAAACTAACAGATTTTCGTATTTCTAATATAGGCAAGAAAGCCACAATGTTATATGTAATGCGCAACTAACCCGGAGAGCTCTTTCTTTTTTTATTCAGTTGTATTACATAGTTTAACTCAATCCCGTTTATCTCGTGGGGTTTACAGAATTTGTGTGAACCTTACAGGGTTACGTGCTATCTCAGCCGTGCTTCAACGTAAAATACCTTCGTATTGGTGTAACAAATTGTGAACCCTTGAAAGTTTCTGTCACGAGCCGTCACTGTCTATGGCGTATAAAAAGCATTTCATGGCAAGGGCTATCTAATCAGGTTATACCTACAATGCATCAAAGAATTCAAAATGCTCAAAAATCAAAGGCATTTTAGGCTTTCCACGTTAAATGGGCACAGTGAAACAGTGTATAGTCCCCGCTACTAAACTGTTTTGAATTTATTAGTTTCAGGTTTACAATTTATAGCTTAAGGAAAAGTTTTATCATGCACCGGATTAATTTATGACAATCCCGAGCTCTCGAACCTAACTTTTGAATTAATACCGGAAACTCAACCGGCTTTTGGTAGCTATTTATTATCAAAACTGTTACTCCTATAGCAATAATTCAGAAGAGAATTATAGCTTTTCCTCATTGTAGAAACTAAACAATAATTTGCTGACATTCAGGTCTATTCTGGAGAGTAGTTTTTATTTTTCTAAGATTCATACTGGTAGACTAAGAGGTAGCGATCTAATTTATTAGCACCACCTCCACATGTCTTTCCTCTGAGGTTTTTTCAGCTAAGTTATATTTTCTGACAAAAATTGGAGCTAATTTGAAAAATAGAGGTAATTGCACATGGTTTATGCCTAATTTGTATGGGAATTTTTTGTAATGTTCCGACGGGCAAAAGATTATATTCTCTTATAATTTAATTTTTTGGAAAATGTAAGCAGCAAACAAGATAATGTTTGGAGGGTGACCAATCGTTTCTTGGAATAGCTTTTAACCTCTTATATTTTAGATTTTTATCTCTCGGAAACCCGAAAGCAGAAACAAGTTTCCCATCTAATCTGCTTTCAACGTACTGTTGTAGTTGAATTTACGAGTACATCTGGGGACGCAGCAAGTTCTACAAATTTATATAGGTAATAAAAAAAAATACTTACCAACAAACGAACATAGAAAGTCGTATTTTTAAGTAATATGCTTATACAAATCAGGGTTTAAACGCTAAAAAATATTTTTAAAAACTTACCAATACACACTTTCCCAGTTAATTTTTATATAAATCTTCATTGAGAATAAATTTTTCAAAAACAGAATTATCCCGCCATTATCGTTTGTTGACATATTATACACGCACTAAATAAAACACTTATTTTGCAATAATAAAGTTGTAATTTAAAAAACTACTAGACCACTACTTAAGGTAATCTTTTAACAAAAGCTTACAACACATTTTTCTACTAAATTTGTATATTTATTAGTTATTTTAAAATAAAATGCCGTTTGTTTACATAAACAAGCACTAAATAAAACACTTATTCTGCAATAACTAAGCTGTTATTTAAAAAACTACTAAAATCGGTACTTCAGGCAATCCTTTACCAAACACTTATAACACTTTTATTTTACTAAATTGTTGACAGTTTAAAGAAAAAAAGTAGTTAATCTACCAGGATCCAAATCATCTGTTACCATGCGCAAAACTAAAAAAAACCGTACAGTGTATATCCGATGGGATTGTTGCCAGATTTCCTACTTCACGGCTTTTAGGTAGAGACGGTTGTGACATACAGTTTATTGCCGGATCCGAACGACCCTATTGTTGTACGGGCACAATACTGAATAACGGTAAATTAGTCAGCACTAAACTGCATCACCTTAGCTATATCTCTTAAACAGCGTCCCAATGATGAGCTTCGATACCCTGTATGCAGAAATCCCACTTGTATATTTGTCTTTTGCAATGCGATCTTATAATTATTCCGATTACACCAAAGTGCTAAATATGTCTCATTTGCGGAGAATTCCTGAGCGCTTTGCAATAATTTATTGAAACAATTGGGTTTAAAATTAGATCCTCGAGTCTGAAGTTGCCTATTTAGAGCATTTGCTGTAGTAAGTGGGTAATTTTGCACATTGTTATGTGGCTGTTATAAGCCCATTAACTATCACTACTATTTGATGTTACAATTAATTTTTTTTTTGATATTGCAAATAGGAGTGAACTAAAACGTGTTTTTATTAAATACATAAAAGAACAAATTTTAAACAATAGACACGCTGTCGGTTTAACCGCAGTATCCTTCTGGCGGGGCTGAAAATTTCACACCTATATTTCTTTAACACGCGTATACACCAAAAGGATAATTTACTCGAACGCATATGAACGTTAGCATATGTTTGTAAATGCTCGCGAACATTTGTGTGTTTCCACAGTATCAGTATTCGCGAAGAACAGATTTTCGGAGTGTTTGTGAACGTTTGTTCCACAAGTTTAGAATTTTGAAAGCCTTATAATAAAATGTACATAAGTGATCGTCTCCACCGGCGAGAAGTTCATGAAGACCAAAAATCGTTTGAAGTTACCGACTTTTAACGTAACGTCGCCAAATATTCTACAACATTTGTCCATTGCACGTATTCTACGTCTCCATCAAACACAAATCGTGTTTGTAAAGGTTTTCGAACGTCTGCGTGCATTCTGTGCGGTCGGTGAACACCCGACTCTCAGTGCGCGTCTAAAGTCCCCGCCCCCAGTTCAAAATGTCGAAAAAGTAAAATTTTGGTACGTTATACAATAATACTTTTCAGATGTGAATTCGCGAGTCAGTTCTCAAAGATGGCGTCAAGGCGCCATTTTTATTACAATTTTTAAATGGCAGGTGGGGTCGAGTGATACATCGTTCGAAAGCTTTTTTTAATCTACGAATGAGCCCCAAGTTGTAAAACATTTTATTGATTAAGTTCAAACAGCCGCCCACTTTTGTACAATGTCGGCATAAATTTTCGCCCGTTATTTTTTGAGCAATATCTAATAAAGGAACATCTGGTATTTTGGGATCACGTATATTTCAAACATTGATACATTAAAAATGGTTAATGATACCTCTTAAAAAATGATAGTAATTTCTTTGAAATATGCGCCTAAAATTGTTTTAAAGTACTGTAACAATAAAAAAATTTAAAAAAATGTTTTTTTTTATATCTTATTTCTAATATCTTATAAAATTGTTTTTAATTGCATTAAAATGGGATGAGACCTTTTTAATTTAAAGTGCAATGTAGGCATTGCTGCTATTTACCAGGGAAACGATAACATTTGTTTATTTTCGTTTTGGTTTATCCCACGATACACTTACAACGGTATGCTACGATATGACGTCGCTTCGAGGGAAAATCCTAAATTGACTAGACGCTTGCACTCCTTGTACATAAGAATAGGTCAGTTTATTGTTGGGTACTGTGTTGAGTTGACGTTTATTAAAATATCATTGTCATATTTCATTTGCTCAGGTAAGCGCCTAGTCAATTTAAGACTTTTTCTCGAAGTGACGTCACAACGTAGCATACCATTGTAAGTGTATCGTGGTTTATCCGACTTTGTTAATTTATTCGTGTACTTTATTTTCGCTGGTGTGTACGTTTTGATCGAATACTTAATTTACTTAAAATATTTCGTCCTTTGCAAGAAAATAAAATTTTGTAAAATTGCTTTTTAGAAACAAGCTTTTATTATTTATGTTTACTAAAACAAAAAAAAATAATTATAGTTTTTTCATTATGGCAATACTAAATGCTACTTATAAGTGGACGTAGTTCGGGTGGGTGGATCCTATTAAAAGAAGCGTCAAAGTTATCACTGAAACATATATAATATATTATGTTAAATTCATTGTGTTAAAAGCTCGTAGCGCGCAAAAAGTATATAAAAGCATTAATTTTGTTTGCCAGAAATTGTAAGTAGATACCTAAGTATGTATTTTTTTCTTTTCTATTCACGCGACAAGCTTATAAGACAATGAACAGAATAAAATGCATTTCTGCAGCAAAGCATCCTCTTTACCTTAGACCTAAATTAATTAATTGCCATATTACAAAACAGCGGCATGCAAATGTTTGCAAAACATACTCTATTTGATGGGACCATGAAAGTTCAAGTCAAAGTCAAGGAAAACGCCCAAAAATGTGGTGGGGCGAGGAGTTTGAAGAGGAGTGGGAAGAGAAGTGGGGAGCTGCGCTCCTCTGCGCATGTAGAATGTAAATATTGTAGGAGGGTAGCTTGTGTGCGAGAAGTAGAATAGGGAGAGAGTGAGAAGTAACATAAGAGAGGCGGTAGGGATAGAGCAAGAGGTAGAAGAAGAGAGCGGAGAGTTAGTAAAAGGGAGAGGAGAGGTAGTAAAAGAGAGAAGAGAGGTAGGAGAATCGCTTCTTGGAAGGGGGATTGATTCCATGGATTTGGAATGATAAGATAATAGCTTGGGTTCAAGTTTCTTTAATTTTTGCTCTTTACTTTTGCGCATATGCACAGCTTTAGGTAGATATTGAGGACAATTTGGAAAAATTGTTGAAATACAGTTTTCTTTTAGACGTGTTTTTTTCAGAGCAATTGAAACAATCTTACCTGTTTTTGGATCTTGTTCTGAATTATTCCAAATTATACTAGCTTCAGCAAAATGTAGTTCGCAAACTTTGGTATTTTGATTTGGCGCTAAATCTTCCCGAGGAACTGCCCTTGACCATTGCTTCTGCAAAACGCTATCTTTGGGAAATCCGAAAACGTGCACTTTTGGCAGAAATTTCCACGACACCCGGGAACACGGCACTTATAAGGCATTTTTTAAGTTTCAAATTGGCCGAAATTTATATTGTAAAAACATAAAAATATTATAAATCTAATATATGTAATAAAGTTAAAAATTATCCAAAGGCGGATCTCGGAACCGGCAAAACAACACAAGAAAAGAACTTTACTGTCATTAGTGTCATTGGTCTGGTCACATGTGTTACGGTTAATTTTTTTTAAACTGACCCACCACTGACCCATGGTTGTTTATCCTTATACGCTTTCCAAAAGTAAAAAGAGACCGAGACAATTATTAATTTGCGAGAGCAGCTTCTCTTCAGCAGACAACCGAGACCAACAGTGTTGCCAGGCGCACCGATTTAACAGGAAATACTCGATTGGTTGTGACAAAATTGAACACATTTATTGAATATAATAATTTTTCTCACTTGTCTTTAAAGTTTTGATTTCTTTTTTATTACAAGTAATCTTTTCCTTTGGTTGACAGTTTCTTCGGACGTTTTTTAAAAAACTTTACCCTATTACTAACAGTTTTTGTTTTTTCAGGTGTAAATCTGGCAACCTCACATCTCCAAAGGAGACAAAAATTTGACCAAATAAATAATGATCTTAACAAGACTATAGTGCAATATGCATTAATCGACTGGCGAACCTTTCAATACTTTTCTTATGGAGGCCTAATCTTGGCCTAGATTGTGTGACGTCACGATAATTTTAAATTAAGCAGGCTTTGTAATTCAGAGGTATTGGACGTCCCGTATAATGGTTAATGCGATGAGAAAAAATCATTAAATACATCGAATGCGACTTTTTAATAAGAGTTTAGCAATATTTCTTTATATTGAATGTCTTTAATATCCAACTAAATTGCGAAGCGATCTGTGACAATTTAATGAAATGATAGACTTTTAAATTAAATTCTCGCATCTACAGCTATTTCTGATCTGTAGTAATTTCTGATGTCAGCGCAAAATTTTCCACATTATTATTATCTGCTTTTAGATACGCCGATTAAATTTTATACCATAGGCGTGTAATTAAATGTTGTTAACAAGGCAGTTGTACTTATAAGAGTATTTCTTATAGGTTCAAATACTAGGTATATTGTTTAACTAGTAGGAAAAGTTGTATATTTCCGAACGACAGCGTGACGATCGAAATAGGGAATATGCATGCATTTTTTAATTTTATGAATTGTTTAAGCAAGCACTGACAAAATCGTTTGGACTTTTTTTCACACAAAATTGTAGCAAAGTCTTTGTAGAGTAATTTACTCTAATTGGATTATTAGTTACAACAGTTTTTATACATTTTCATACAATTGTAGCAAATTTTGCTACAAATTGGTCTTGGACGTTTTTGAGAACAAATTGTTGGAAAAAGGTACACAATTGTAGTGAAATGTCCCACAATGGTTTTTCAGTGAGGCATTACAAATCCAAAAATGTTATTTTGAAGAAAACTATTAGGATAATTTAACAAAATTTTTTAAAACTTTTTGGTATACATGATTTATTACAAGCAACCATTTGAGTGCGCTACAAGTGACATCAGATATTGTCTAAAGCACGCGTCGCTGTTCCGTGCTACGTTCTTAAATTTAATCCGTTTCATCTTCTTGCTCTGAATTATTAACCATATGATCAATTGTATTGTCTACAACAGTTAGTCACGTGCTCGTCAAAAAATAAGGAGCACGGCCACGAGTGAATATTTAGTTACCTATAATCACCATACCTAACCCAAATCGTTCATCTGTAATATAAACAGAAAATATTTGTCATTTGCGTAGACTCCGTTTTTGATTATAGTGTACCTAATTTGTGTGTAATTACTGCTACTAAATAATTAGATTTCTTATACGCCACCTATAAGTATAGTATTGTGCCAATATGCAAAAATGTGAGTGCAGTGTGAGTTTGTACCTAAGGCAATATCTCGAAAAAGGTATAAAATATTCTCATAAAATTTTGGTTAGTTAATAGGGACATATGACATACAGGGACATATTTTTGGCATTTACCCCCTCTCTCTATTTTTGTCGGGGTAACTTTAGAATTTTAAACGGGATGATGTACTTTTGTTTATAAACTTCGAATCTACGTAAAAGACTACGCATGAATTATTTTTTTTTAGAATTTCTCTTTCGGTTGCGGAATTATGGTTAACTAAATTTTGATTGAATTTAAAAAATAAATAAATTTTACCAATAAATCAAGTTGTCCATTTCCATGGAAAAGCGTCATTTTTACTTGAGTCGGTTGAGAATTTTGACGTTTTAACGATTATTTCTCAGTTTATCGTCGACTGGCCTGCTAGGTCCCCGGTCCCCCTTTTGACTTTTCCTTGTGGGTTTTTATAAAGGACAAAGTGATGGCGACTGCACCTTTAACTCTAGATGATATGAAAGACCGAATCCGCTTTGCCTGCTTATTAGTGACACCTGAAATGTTACAGCGGGTACGAAATTCATTAAGAAAAATAGTGAGAAACTGTTTGGAAGTTGAAGTGGGACTTTTTGAACAACTTCTCAAGCATGACAGACGATAAATAAGTTGAAATTAAATAGTAAATAATTAGCTATAAGGCTGAAAAAATGGAAACATGTGCAATGTGTCTCAGGAAAACTATCTATCGGCTGTCGCAAATTTTGCCTAGTTTTTTGAAAATTGATCTAATGTTATGCGATGAGAATAAAAAAGTTTTCACAACTGACTAGACACATTTTGCTTTGTTAATATTAAGTAGGTCCTAATAAATGTGTTATCCTTATGGAAGTAACTGGATTTATGAAAGACGTCATAAAAAAATCGATGAAGCATTTCTAATATCTTGCTTTGTGCCATTGTAATACATTTTCTTTATAACCAATATACTATTTTCAGTTTGGTAATTAAGATATTACACTACTAGGTACTTGTGCACTGTCTAAGATTGTTATACTTATATTTATATTGTGACCATAGAACTTTTTGTTACTTTGACGAACATCAAATTATTATAAGAGGTAAATATAAAATTATTTCGTACACTAGTAACGCAACCGTGTGTTTCGAGTTTTTCACATTTGTCCAGTAGAGACATAATTACCATACTTATTTTGTTTGTATAACTTTACAATTTTATTAACTTAATAATTTATTGTTAATGGCGTTCATCATAGAGATGAAACGGGAACATTATCAATTTTGTATTTCAAAATTTTATCAAAGCCCTTTTAATAAGTCCGATATTGTCATGGAACAACTACGCTTATGAAAGGTTCTGTTATAAATGGAGAAGGATAAAGTAAGGAAATGGGAAATTAATAATGTCGAACTTGGGAAGATTAGTGTGGTATTATACAAGTTCAAACGACAGTCGTTTTAAGTAGGTATCTGTATTATTCTCCTCTGTTAATTAACTTTATTATAGCGATAATGCCCTTATATAAGGTGTTAGGATAACTTGTGACATTTGATTTAAAATATTTAAAAATTCTATTCTTATACTAAAGAAACATCTTGTTACGCAGTCTTTATCATATTCGAAATACGACTTAAATTGGAGAAGTAGATAATTATGTCTTGAGTAATCGTAAATAAAAGACTTCTTAGATATAATGATATTATTGACAAGACGAAAATTAAAGGAAAAATTAAAAAGATTAAGACTTCTTAGCTATAATGTTACTATTGACGACGAAAATTAAAGGAAAAATTAAAAAGATTAATTTAAATTTCTAAGAACAGTAAATAGCAACAAATGTAAGATTAGAACATTTTCTTTATTTTTTAGAAGGTTTCCTTACAACGTGATACCGCCTACATTCAGATTCACTAAAAAGGTTTTGACAAGTTTTTGTCCTGTCACTGTTAATAAGTCGTCATTAAAAACTTGTGAGTTATTCTAGTATTTCAGCGATTTGCATGTTTTCAAATAATTTTTACGTGTTTCTAGAATGAATTTAGTTCTATTACTGTGGACAGTACATCCCAAAATTGCCCTTTTCTTTAATAATGTAAATAAACCTCAGAAAAAAGTTCATAGTATAAAATTTAGTTGTCTTATTCTTATACTTATCAGCTTAAAACTTCTGGTTTTTAAATTAGACCGATCTAGCGTTAGAGAATATGGCCGATACTGTTTCAGTTGCTGACATTTTAAGGTTGCAATTAAATAGTAGTTTCATATGTTTTAAAACGTAGTTTTTTTTTTCTTGACATAAATTATTTTGTAAAGCAATAACCTAAAAGGAACTATGTCGTGTATGAATATTTAATTTTGAAAACCTATCAAACAAAAAGATAAACAGCTAGATTCTCCAACGCTAGTCTGGTCTAATTTGACAACCAAAAGTTTTAAACTGACAAGTGTAAAAATCAGAAAAACTAAGTTTTATACTATGAATTTATTTCTGAGCTTTTTCGCAAATTTATAAATAAAAGGGCAATAATTTTAGTACGTACTTTCAACAACGATATAACTAAATTCATTACAGTAACTCGTTACAAGATGACAATCATTTGGAAACCAAGAAAATCGCTGAAGCTGAAATATCAGAATAATTCATGTTTTTAATGACGACGTATTAACAATGACAGGACAAAAACCTATCAAAACATAATTGGTCAAATATAAGATCTTAATTTAAACCAGTACTAAATCTTAAACATCCTTAGTGAATCTGATAGTAAGTCTATTTTAAAAAAATATGGACACCGTCATTATTAATGCAAATTTGCTAACAGCATCGTAAGGTCACCTACGTTACCGCGTTTTGATAGCGGAGGATGATGAAGACTACGGTTCTGTAAATAAATGATAGCAAAATATGACGAAAATAATGTATTTCCATGAAACATTATTTTTTCTGATGAGGCTACATTTTATTTAAATGGAGTGGTTAACAGACATACTTATCGATTATGATCTCGGCAAAACCCACACTGGATATAATGTGATGCACATACCCAACGTCCTGAGAAAGTAAATGTGTGAGCTTACATAATTGATAATAGAATTTGGGACCAAATTTTATGGACCAAAATCTTACAGCTACACGCTGTGTAGATGTCTTCACATTTGAGTTAATACTCGCAAAAGCAGTTATGTCTCCTAACGAAGTTGACCCAGATATTCCACATGAAAGAATATGGTTTCAACAAGATGGCGCACCACCCCATTTTGGTATTAATGTTCGGAGGTATTTAGATGAAATTTTTCTAAACTGCTGGGCTGTATAGATCGACGGGGAGCAATTGAATGGCCACCAAGATTTTCGGACTTTACGCCGTTAGACTATTTTTTTTGGAGATATTTGAAATAGCGAGTGTACCACAACAGACCACAAAACATTGACGACCTAAAAGATGTAATCCGAATTGAAGTCAATAACTTTGAGCCCCAAACTATTTGTCTCAGTAGATAGTTTTACCCTGACTTAATACATGGCAAGTAGAAGGCGAGGGTCATTTTCAGTATTTCTAACGTCAGATCACATCAGGTAAGTTGTATCTAGTAGTAAACTACTTGCAATATTTTAATTGTAAATAAAACAAGTCGTTATTTAATTTTATAATATCATTACTTCGAATATTAATCCTACGAAACCTAGTTATCAAAACCGTAACACATGGTTTATTCATATCATTAAATTTTTAAAACTTTTAAAAGTTTTTAACAAGCTCCTTAACGAACCCCATTTGACATGAGATGCCATTAAAAAAAAGTTGGAGTGGCTGGGGGTTACAGAAAAATGAGTAAACAGTTTAATTAATTCACGTGTTTTAGCATTTTACTCAAAAATAGCACATTTAAAATATATGAATTTTATGCGGGACTCCTGAACCTCCCTGTATATATTAAGTTATACCATATTAAGTAATAAATAGCATAGTTCTCTAAAGCTTATTACCACTGTTAGTTATCACTGTTTTAATTGAAATGGTGAATATAGAGGTAAGACTTTGAAACCCTTATATAACAAAATTTAATTAATACACATATAATTACCTTCTAATATAACAATATTCCATAAAATCTTTAATATCGTATTAAATTTGTTGAAACCCTGCATGTAACTAATTTTAACTCCTTCGTACCTTTCTAAGTGGCTCCGCAGATTATGAGTTAATTAAAATTTAATTTACCAGAAAATAGGAAGTTGGGTAGTTAAATTGAGAAGGAAGCCTTTATTAAACTACTGGTATTTTTAATTGTTAGTCCTGGCGATAAAGTAATGCTGTTAACTTCAGATCACAATGATTTTTGCGTGCTTATTTCCTATGGTGTAATTAGGAAGTTTCCATTTTTTTCATTTTCTCTTAATAAATAGTCCTAAAAAAGTAAAAAACATATGTATTTTTTGTTTTTAATTATCTGTAGAAATAAAAAAGTTATCGTCCTTCAAAGTCTGAGATGCTACGCTCACGTTGGCTAAGGCTCGATGACGTCAAAATACACAACGCCGTCAACAGCGGACTAGGCGCCCGTTTAATCTTTAGTGTTATTCTTACCGGTCAGGATCCAATACATTAAAGTAAACACGCGAAAGCAGCAGCGGGAAGCTAGCCCGGCGACCATGGGGCGACAGAGTTCTGTATTTTGACGTCACGGCCGATAAAAGCCGCGCGCGAAGTTGAAGCTATCGAGATAATTTTTTTTTTGTTTGACAAGATAAGTGAAAGACTATTAAATGATGTTGAAGTTACTCGATATTTCTGACATAGGAAACTTCCTAATTATTTTATCACCGTAAAATATCCCCCAACGTTAGATTCAAATAATTAATTAAAGACGGTTATTCCCCGTCATTGTGTCTTGCATAGTCATCGTCCGAGAATAAATGGGTAATAAATAAATTAGAAATGGTGACCCTGAAATGGACGACAATCTTGATATCCAGAGAATGACATTAAACATTTTAGCGACGAAACTATGCCCTGAACAATACCTGACCTAAATCTATTGTATGCCTGTTAATATGGTAATACTGCGGTTTGATTCTCAAATACGGTCAAGTCATTGTCGCTGGGCGCAGGGGTGTAAATTTTGAATAATTTAAGTCCAACTCCTGCAATAACGGCCGCAATGTAATGTGTGAACAAAAAATATGTATCATAGGCTATATAATATTCTTGGGTCCATTGTTGGAAATGCAAGAATTTTCTTTATTTATGTAATAAAATGGAATTTTACAATTTATTCGATAGTAATTATTACTGGAATAGTCTAAAATTCTGAACAAATAAAGCCATAATTTTCGATATTCACTTTCTCATAGAACGCGAACATGTGGTTCAACATCTGGGGATAGGAGAGATCTAAAATACTAGAAAAAGGTAATAAAGTGGCCAAATAACTGACATAAATATTTGTTTTCAAAACTCACGTAAAGGCGAGATTAAAAGCTTTTAAGAATTTAAAAACCATTTCGCATAAACTTGTCACTAATAATCTATACGACTAGGGGAAATAGATACAAATTTTGGGATTCTATTTCTAGACCCTAAAATGCCGAAAGATGTGGCAAGACCTCCAGCTTCGTTTTATGCCGCCACATTTACAAATTTAATTATCGACCCGTTTCTCTAATGGTAGAAAAATCCGGAAAATGTCGATTATTTCTTGAAAATTGAAATATATAGGGTCATAATATATCACCAAAGTGATTTTTTCCTATTTCACACATATCAAAATGCATATATAAAGAAAACAGATAAGTAGCTTAAATAACGGTTATTAGGTTTTTTCATCACTTTGAAAGTTTAGTTTAAGCTAGTAATATTATAGAGCTTTCAGACCCTTATATAATATACACGGTGTCCCATATAAGAATGCACACTACAGGGATCTCGTAAATCAGAAGAGATACAAAAATGATTAAATTAGAGAAAAGTTGCGCTTTGCTGAACCCTTCAAAGTCACGATTCGAAATCTAAAAAAACCGATTACTTCCGAAGATATTTGGGAAAAACCGAATTTTCCCGATTTCGTTTTTATTTTTTTCTGACTCTATTTAAAAAGATATAACAAAATAAATTTCACATTATCATTGCCACTTTTTCTGCTCTACAAGCCTGCGTTCTTAGATTTTCAATACGACGTTTCGTTTCTTCGCAACCATCATCAACTTAATTTTTTTAAATAGTCGAAAAATTTTGTTTTATTCCTAAAAAATTCTAATTTTAATTATTAAGTCCCACGACATCTCGCTTCTTACATTTATCCGACGTTTCGGACGAAAAAATCATCATCAATATTATTTGATGATTATTATGAAGGAACGAAACGTCGGATCAAAAATCTAATTACGTTATCATGTAGAGGAGAAAAAATTACATGGGAATGTGGATTTTATGTTGACCTGCCTTCTTTTGTGAAATCAGAAAAAAATTAATTGCCAAAATTTTTTGTTTCAAATTTCAAGAATTCGTAGATTTTTTTCTGATTCTACTGTAAGAGATAGATTAAAATAAATTTTACATTTTGATTGTCGTTTTTCTCCTCTACAACATGACGTCATTCAATTTTTGATTCTACGTTTTGGCTTTTCTCGACCATTATCAACTTTTTTTTAAATAATCCGAAAATTTTATTTTGGGATTATGGGATAATGAGAACTAGTATTGGTCAGAGGGAAAAAGGGTAGTACTTACGGGGATGAGTGGAGAAATACGTGGTACCATTAGGTCACCTTTAAGCTAAAAAATATATTCAAAAGCAGTTCATAATCAACGTCCGTTCTAACTAATTGTATTTCTCTTTTAGTGTTCTAACCGTTGATCAGTTTCTCTTATAAAAATTGTGCTCTTAGTTATTTTCTTCCAAATTTCATATACCTTTTTTAAAGTGTAGTGAATATTTTTGGGTAAGACAATTTATTAATTTGTTTTGGGTCTGACCAACCCGAGTGGAGGATTTTCAATCTTCATAATTCGGGGGGGGGGGGGGGGGGGGGGGGGGTTGGAATTATCAAAAAGCCTAGTCAATTTCTATTTTATTTTTGTTAATAGAGTTTAAGTGTTTTGAGGCACAAGTGTTTTATTTGCCGAACAAAAGAGGCTATAATTCACAGCAAGCATTATGTAAGAGCTAAGATTCATTAAAGGCGAAACTGATATCTCGGGTTAATTCGCTTGTCGCGAATCGTTGGTCGCGCGTTCCAGTTCCTGCCGAGTTCTGCCAGAGTTTGCTGACGAGTCTACACTTCATTATTTGGTCAAGTTTGGTTTGGTAAGAGTTTTATGTTTACTAACACTCTTTATTAACTTGGTCCTTTTGCCTTCGAGACAAGAATCTTCAAGAGTGCCTTGCCTTCATAATTGCGATTAATATAGGTAGTTCGAAATACCATCTTTTATGTCACAGACAGGATTAATTAATTAACGCTACCATATTCTTCATCTAGGTCCTGATTTGTGACATTTAAGCAGTTTTTTTCCGGCGTTTGTAAAAACAAGTCAACCGGTCAGATTAAACAAAAAAAAGTCGTGTACAAAATCTGTTGTTTTCTCGCGTCTACATCTACATACACCGACTTGCTCGGTCCTCTATTTCAAACTAGTAATAAAACCTGTTAAATTAATTTAACTGCTGCCCAACTTCAAGTCCACCTCAAGCCAAATTTTGAAGTACCTACATACATACAAATTGGTCGACTTGGGCCGCTTAAGTTAGTGTGGGGCATTCCCCCAGGGTATCTAATTCATAGAAGTGCAAGGAACTTTGTACCAAACAAAGACTACAATTTAGTTCTGGGAAAATTTGCTAAAAAACGTCTGTAGTTGGAACATTTTTAAAAAATGGTCAGTAAATTAATTAATTAGAAGCATTGGATGACGCCCGACTACAATTTTGCCCCTGTCGCTGCAAGAGCTTGGCACGGCCCTGACTATCCTTTTGTAAAGGCAGCCAATATACAGTAATCTCCGTTTTACTATATATCGTAAAATTCCTGAAATGGCTGCTTTAGATAAAATATTCCATTTACTTCGCCCACTCGATGAACAATACGAGAAAATACAGGTCCTCTTTTATATAAATCACCTTACGACTTTTTGATTGAAAATCTTCTAGTGCCATTATGTGATGTTTCTTTGTGCTGTTCTTGTAGAATACTTAAAGTACGTAAAGTATAATTTATAACAAATATCAGATGTTTAATACCCATAAACTTGCGAATAAAACAATGTGTCTTGACATATTCTGTTGACAGTTTTGAGCTTAATTCAGGATATTATTATTTTTTTCCTGGTAAAAATACCAATAATAACGGTCATAAATTTTAATTTCAAATAAAATTAAGAATACTCCAAAATGGAACTGCTTATTTCTTATTTCATACACAAAACTCCCCTAAGCACAATAAAGGAATATTATTTAAGACTATTCCACTATCTTAAGAATAACGACGAGAAAAAGATGTATACCGTAATTTTCCTCTAGGGAAGAGTTACTAAAATATATATATATATATATATATATATATATATATATATATATATATATATATATATATATATATATATATATATATATATATACTTTGACACAAACAAGTGAAGACTGTTTCACAATTGTATACTAGAACAAAAACACCCCTCACCACAAAAGAAAATTGGAATGTTGTGTATCAGATTTCTTGTAATAATTGTGAGGATGTATATATCGGTCAAACATCCAGAAACTTATATAGCCGTGTTATATCACACAAGAGTGACTGCAGGAGGTCGGTACCGTCGTGTGCATTGGCTGAACATGTAATAAAAGAAGGCCACCGAATGAGATTTGCTGAACCTAAAGTTAAGAGTTACTAATATATATATATATATATATATATATATATATATATATATATATATATATATATATATATATATATATATATATATATATATATATATACAGTTACCGGCAGAATTTACGCAGCATATGGGAAAAATTTTTATTGTTAGATTTCAACAAATACCGATATTGGCAATCGTTTCTGCATCATTGGAAACCCCAAAAAACATTAAACAGTGGCGTTCGTCTTTAGGGGTTTGGCGGGAAATTTAAAAAAATCAAAAATTATACAGCAAAAATGACCTTAAATGAAAAGATATCCAAATTTTTTATTAAGAAATGTTATTTAGAATTAAATATTAAACACGTACACAAATTTTAAAAGCAATTGAATAAAAAATAAGAAATACTTGTTTTTGCAAAATTAAACATTTGTCAATACTCATAATGCAAGTTTTAGTGTAAAATATTATTAACTGCACTAAAACAATTACTTAAAATCACGTTCCCTAAA
>OZ020189.1:106080202-106123559 GCA_963971165.1 Philopedon plagiatum | reverse complement strand
AATAAGTTTAAGTACTTAATTCTGATATAACAAACTTACCAAATTACGATCGTCCAATGCAAGCGAAATTGTAGGGTGCTTTGGTGCTTATAATTTAAATGTTTTTTAAGATTCGAGGTGCTCGTTTTAAAAGACAGTTTTGCTTGACATATATTTCATTTTGCAATACTATTTTTTTCATTATCAATTTCAAAAAAATTCCATAAATATCATCTCTTTCTTTTTTAAATAATACTAGACATTGTGTTACAGCAGTCAAAAAACGAAATTAAAAAAATATATGCTCCAGTCTCCAACCCCAATTCTTCTATTCTATATCTAAGCCACAAATTGATATACAATATTAACATCAAGCAGACTAAGTAATCATAATCAACCAGTGATCACTGACACCACTGATATCACATTTCACGAATAACGAATATCAAATACTAAAAATAAATTCCCGTGACTCCGTGACATGTGAGTCGCGATATGCGTTTCAAAAGAAACGTGAAACGGACGTAAGGCACGACATCCCTTGCAGCCCATATGTTCTTCGAAAGTGGCATACGAAAATCGACCTAATAAGCTAATGCCGATACATGTTAATGGATAAATATCACTTTTCAAGTCACGCTTTTGCCCGGACTCTGGTAGCAACTGTTACTTATGATTTTTAGATATCAGTTAAAAAATATCAGATCGTGAAATAACGCTCTTCTCTAAGGTAGGTATGTTCGTTTATCCTGTACTGACGAGAACTAAATAGTTCGAAACCGGTCTGCAGGTAACGACATCCTAACTAAAGAAAAAGCTTCCTTCTTCCTGGTAGTTTCACTAGTTTCTTGCAGTCAAACCAAGTATTTTGTTGTCTAACAGTGTTAGTCAAAATACGGCAAATTTTGGTATGTAATCCAGCGCTCGGAGGGGCATATAGCCCAGAGAACAGCTGTTTTAACATTATTTGTTCAAATCCTTATAGTATAAGGCATCTTCAGGTGGTTTAGAGAACTGATTCTCATTTTACATATGTAGAAATTTAGCCAAAAGATTGCTTCAGATATTTGTATTGTTGGCAAGACAATGAAAACTTAACCATAAATAATATGATATACTTATTGCATTAATCAGGATAATTTATTGACAAACCTAATGCGATATCGGTAGTTATGCCTAACAAAGATGCGTCATTTGCGTTACTGTTTTGACAAATGAATAATGCATTTTTAGCAACCTACAAATAAGCACGTTTCTAGTTTTACCGAACACATTATTAAAATTATCGAAAAAGGCAAATTTAAAAATTTAAAACGTCTTTTGTAATTACGTGAGAAATCCTCTCTGTAGGTTCAATATAATAGTTAGTTAACACGCTGCAAAAAATAACTTGAAACAGGGACTTATAGAGAGGAATCTGATACACATTTATACATAGATATCCGCAAATCAGCGACTACTCGGGTTTTGGACGTACCTAGGCAGTGTGATCACGAATTAGTTTATTTTCCTTCCGTAGGCAGGAAGTAGATTCTTTGCTCCTTTTGAAAAATAATTATCCTACGTTATAACCTATGTTAAATGGGTTAACAAAACGCTATATATGTATGTGCAATAACACAGGATTCTCGTATTAAATTTAAAATTTGTTGTTGAAAACTAAAACTAATTTGGTAGATTTCCATTGTCAATTTAATAAACTATTATTATACACCTTAGTGACTTATACAGTCGCAAATCTGATGCCGTTGGATATCAAACGCATGCTCATTGGATGTAACTTTGCGGTAGGGCTTGAAATCAAATTCGGCATTGAATAAGCATGTGTACAATACCACAATAAAATATGTTACCATTTTAAAACCCATCATCATTTATTTCTTTAAAAATTATAATATATTCAATAACAAAACAATGTTAATACAGTTGTATAAACATAATGCAGAAAATTGTGGTTTTAAACGGGTCATCATTATTTCCTGTTTATATATAAGTGCTAGTTCTGTGGTAAAAGTTTAAATTATTATCTGCAATTCTTATAACTATCATCTAATGTTGTGGGGAACTATAATAATAATGTATGCGGTTTTATGCGGTAATTATGCGGTTTGCGTTTATTTATTCAAACACTGCATAGATTTAAAAATGTCAAACAGCTCTATTGTGTATGCTTTCGTTTGTGTTGTCGTAAAAAATTAACCTCAATGGAGTCGGTAGGCACCCGGTGCGAAAACCGGTTGGGTCTTAGATGATGCTAGTAAATTATTATTGGATTTTAAAAAGCAAGAAACCTATACAATATCGGTTTTTAGATCGCCGAATTATTATTACGAGAGAATAGTAGTCAATATCTTTAGGTTTGAGCACTCCCGCCCTCCTCTAGCGACGCCCCTGATTATTCTAATTTCAAAAACTGTCTGTATCGCTTAGCGTTGTGTTAAAACGCAAACCCTGATAGCAAAGCTCTCTTGTCAAACTTGGCATTTATTTAAAATATGCAACTGAACATTGAAATTCCCTTTGATTATATTTCTTAACTACACGTACCGCTGCATTATTTGCCCCACCCTAATACTATGCATGACCTTTCTTAAACGGCGAACACTAGCGTGTGATCAGTGATCAAATAGTGAAATGTGTTAAATATTCTTTAGTTATTGGTACAATTTTGCGAAGTAAGTACTGGTTTAGTATACGAGTTACAGACTTTGCTTAATTATGTACCATTTCAATACCTTCAGGTGTGTAGCATATCTGCACTTATTATTGCACATACTTCGTGTGAACAGATTCTTACAAATACGTTTCAGAATTCATCAATTATACTTTTTTGGTAGTATTATAGTTAACTTCCACGCCCTTCCACATTGACCTTTTTATAAATTAATACAGTAGGAATATTGTACTTTTAAATAGCAAAACACACCGTTGCTCATGTTTGCTCCTTTTAGTTTAATTACTCTATTTTTAAAATGCGTTTCTTTATCCACGGGCCATTTTACGTGGTAAAATATTAACCTGTAGGCATATGTGTACTCGAACAATATTATTAATCCTTAAAATTGATGAAATTTGTGATGTAAAGACTACTAATAAAATTTGTGTCAATAAATGCAAGCAAATACCAAAAGAGCCCTTATAGTTTTGGAAAAATCACACTTTTCAAAAGCAATAATTATAATAAATATATATCATTGAAAGGTTAATTTGCGAGCTGCCAAATTAGACTTTGCATCACGTGACCTAAAAAATGACATCGGAGGTAAACAACATTGATAATTGCTTGATTTTACGCATTTTTTCTGTTTCATGTCTTTTTTTTTCTATATATATATATATATATATATATATATATATATATATATATATATATATATATATGTATATATATAATATTGTAAGTTCTCTAGGAAATGTTCTCGTGAAAAATGAAATGAGGATATTTTACATTTTATGTTGATATCTTCTGACCCTTTCATTACTAGCTTCAGAAAGAATCTGAAAAAACGTTAAAACATTTTTGTACCGAAGTGTTTCAGATGATAATTCCTACTAATATTTCAGTAGCAAATTTAAGCATGGAGAGTGAAGATCAGTGGCGTATTTAGCTTCAATACCGCCCCGAGCTACTTAAATCTGGCTGCCCCCACCGTCAGCATTTCTCCACATTTTACATCAAGGTGAAGAGATATTTGCCGCCCCTACAATTCTGCCGCCTTGGGCTATAGCCCAATCAGCCCATACGTAAATATGCCTCTGGTGGAGAGGATTCTTCATAACTTCTTTGCAAAATACACTGCGCGCAAAATAAATTAACGTTCTTAACCTAGTCCCAAATATTTTTAAAGTCAGTTTTTCCTAAAAAAGCAAACAATAAATATTTGAATTTAAAAATATATTTCACAATCCTTTAACTTGTAAAATAAGAATATTTTTAATTTTCACTTCTGTTTCTGTTTCACTTATGGTACTATAATAACTTTTTTATATGGTAACCAAATAAAATCCATATATATTGTAAAAAAATGAAGCAAATATGTTTAGTGTAGTTTTATGACCTAAATATAACCATTTTAACTTGACTAAAAACATTTCTCTACAGTAAAATACCCCAAGTAAATCTTAAATATATTTTTTTATATTCTCTACATAAATTAAATGTTTATGGCGGTTGCTGTTATTCATTTATTTTGCTCTTTATTAACAAACAAAAGGATTTAAAACTGCAAATTTTCGCGCCAATTTCGAAACTTGTAAAACGTGATCCCGTTGGCTGTGTCGTCAAAACTGAGCTTATGACTCATCATGAGGATATTATGGCGAATTCCAGTGTTGTAGAGTCATCGACAACTCAATAAAAATTGTATTTAATGCGTAACTCAGCCAACGAAATATCCCTGCACTTAAAGTAGAAGGTTCCTAAAATCTTATTCATGTATACTTGAAGCCGAAATCGGTCCAGGAACCTTTCAATTTTGCAACAAAAATTGGCATTTCTGCGAAATTTTGACATAATATCATCTTAATAATTTGGAGTACATAAACTGCAATTCTTTATTTTCATGGCAATCTTCGAAAATTCAAAAATTTTCAAATTGTAGATGTCCCCGATGCAAATAAACCTATTTATTTATAACTTTACCGAAAAAATAAGCGAGTTAAATTAGAGGGAGGTATTCCTAGATAATTAACGGATAAAATAAACTCAAAGAGTTCCTTTAAACACAGTAAATTATTTTAAAGAACTAAATATAATTAAACAAATCGCCATCAATAATGGTTACACAACAGACACAATAAGTAACATTTTAAATAAAAATTTATATAAAAAAGCAATCAATATGGTGTTTCCTATAGTTAAAGAACCAAAAAAATTTTGCTTAATTACATATTTTGGCCAGGCAAGTAAAAACATCGCAGGTTTCCTCAAAAACCTACACACCAATGTTGCATTCAAAACAAACTGTTCAACCGGAAAGTTTCTAAAAAACAATAAAACAAAAACAGACAAAAACAACAAATCGGGCGTCTACCAACTTTCATGCGCAGATTGTCCCAAAACCTATATAGGCCAATCGGGAAGAAGTTTCTCAAAAAGAATCAAAGAACACCATTCAAGCTTTTTAAATAAAAAAACCGATTCAAATTATTCTAATCATCTAATAGAAAATAATCATAGTTTTGATACTAATTTCAAAATTCTTCATGTAGAAAATAAAGGTTGTAAATTAGATTTGCTGGAATCTCTAGAAATAAATAAACTTAAAAATTCTGGACATCTGTTAAATTGCCAATTAGACCTAAGATCTTCTCCTTTGTTAAATCTATTTTAAAAATACCTAAGGTTTATTGCTGTAAAATCCCCAAACCCTAATTATTTACCTACCTCTTGTCACTTGGTACCAAATCTGTTTCATTCCCGAAGAAGCCACCGTGTTGGCGAAACATGTCGAATATATTGTAAACGAATAAATTTTTTGTTTAAATAAAGTGGAATTTTAAACAATTTGTGATTATGTCTATATGTAGTGATATGGAGTTCCACCAAGTAAAGGCAGAATCAATTCAATTGTTCAAAGACAATCACTAAATAGGGTAAATAGTATGGAATAATATCGGTTAAAATAGGATTTGTCGGAAAAAATCAAGAAAATCCGAATTTTACCCCTTAAATACGCTCCTGGATGACCCATTCGGTATTCATTTTAAAGTGTGATTATCCCTTTATACGATAGTGTTGAAAAATTGGGAAAAAAAATAGATATGAAAAAATACAGAGTGATTCAAATGTACCGGGGTTGAATGAAAAAAAGGAAAAAACTCGAAATTTAATCGGTGATTTCTCCCTTCCTATAGAGAATGAAGAAACTAAAAAATATGGATAACACATACTTTGACGAGCTCTATCCGATGACGTATTCCGATGATATATATTAATTTGAACCCACAAAAAATTCAAAACCGTGAAATATTTGGGTCAAAAATCTAAATTTCAAGTTTTTTCCAAATATTTTAATTTTCCAGTGATTTTAGGTTTAGGTAAATGTATTGCAAAAAAGGTATTTGAGATTTTAAGGTTTCACTTATGAGTCCGTTTTTCGATCTGACGTTTTGTTTTCGAGTTATTAGATATCAAAAAGAGGTCTGGAAATGACATTTTTCGACCTAAAAAAATGCAAAAGAATTACTTGCCATTTTCTGATCCTCACCAGTTTCAATGGAGTTCTGCAGCTCCGGGTCCCCTACAATCTCCGAAAATTTACATCGATTTGCGACCTGTACTCGATTTACGGAAATCGCGGAAATTTCGACTTTGAAGTTTAATAGCTCCGAAACGAAACATCCTGTATAACTGAATTTTTTACCGAAGCTAGTTGAACTATTCCTCTGTCAACCCAAAAAAATTCGCTTTCTCTCCCTCTGATTGTTTTTCAAAAAATCAAACCTGTTCGACTTTAAGTTAAGCTTTACGTTAACCTGTAGATTTTTGCTGATCTCCTGACGTCACTTTTCACTAGGGACAAATGACTGCTTTTTAAATTGTAATAAATTATACCGAAAAGTAAACATTTTTTATAGATAAATTATCCTAGTAATTTTCTTCAAAATATTTTGTTTTGGTTTATAATGACTTCTTAAACGATTTATACAATAAAAAAATGTGTGCATATTCCTTATTGATGCCAGATTTAAGGGTTCTTGGTCCCACTGTGCGCCGCAAGGTTTAAATTCAACTGAACCGGATTTTGGGTGACGTAAGTCATTGTGTAGTGTATTATCATGGATTCTATGAATATTAGATCGGGAAAGTATTTTCGCAATTTGATCTGTGGTTTTATGTATAAAAGGTGAAACTGTATACAGGTGGATCTTTAGAGTCAGTTTCTCTTTTTCAGATGGTCGTGAGTTTTCATCACAAATTGAGACAGCTCTAAATACTAGTGAATTTATAAGGAATTGTTTTCGAGGTGGATGATGACGAGAATTAGCAGTCAAGTATTTGTTAATGTGTGTTGACTCTCTTTCTTTTGTATAAGTAACAAGTAAATTTTATGTTCGGGTGTTGATTAAGTGATCCAAAAACATAGGAAGATTTTCTGCATAATGCAGCCATATAACAAAGGTATCGTCAACATATCTTCACCAGAGCTTTGGTTGTAAAGGAGCCGATGCTAAGGCTTCGCAGGCTTCCATAAAAATATTCGCTACCACAGGTCATAGCGGAGATCCCATGGCTGCTTCCGAGGTTTTCTCTTTAAAAGGAACAAATTAAGAACTATAGGTAAACAATCTACATAGATACGAGGGAATTTTACATGGCCACGATTATAAAGGTAGTCTCCGCTCTGTTTTCTTTTCTGGGAAGTATAACATGTAAACGAGAAAAACAATACTTGTTGCAGCGCAAAAGAAAAGCGTACTTAGGTTCTATTCTCATAAAAGTTTACCTTTTTTTAGTTTTATTTGAAAGTAAATTAAAATAAAAGTAAGTAGACCTATTATTTGAATAAATCAAAACATGACACAATACGCCAATAAATAAGTCTTTGAGGATAAACTGGACTATACGGAAAACTAACTATTTACCCGATAAAAGGGTTTGTATGACAGCCAAGTCCACCAAAACCTCATAAAGAATTTCTAATATTAAAAACATCATATTTTCCACAGTTTCAACAAAAATATTTTTTTTTTATTAAAAATATGTTATTTATATTGTCTCCACGCAAAATTATATGCATTATATCTCTTTCGTATTCTCTGCAAAATTAACTTTTATAATGGATTTATGTTATCAACAACATGTATTTTAACCAATCAACTCTGAACATACCTAATACGATATCTAATTATATTATTCAACAATTAAATATTTGCTAGATTTATGAGAGGAATATGTACATACATAGTAATTTTTAAAAGTAGAGATAAGCGCATAACCGACATTAACAAATTAAAATATTTGTTTAATCGTAACTAAACTGTTCCTCGCAATATGAAATTTGGTTAATTTTGCATCTATACGATACTTTCTGCTTTTCGCGTACACTTCTTTATAGCATTTTTAGTTCCTAAAAATGCAATTTGCCTAAATTTTGTTAATCAGATATATCAAGGTTTACATTTTGCTTATAAGTCAGTTTTGTAGAGAAATGCATTAGATCCATACTTTTTTTTCTGGCAAAGTCGCTTCACGGGGCGTCGTCTACTTCATTGGGTAATCTAAAAGGCGTAATTTCGTTTGTACTTTACGTGATTTTTGTTTTTTCCTGGCAGAACTTCATTCATAAACTTTGCAGAATGATGCGTCTAGAGAGAGGGAGAGATGCGTATTAGCTGAGTTTTGGTTGTCACGATACTCCACAGAGCGTTTCAAAAATTACCAAAAAAACATACTTCTTTTTTACCCTGTTATTGGAATAAAAATAATAAAATGCTAAAAACTAATTACAACATTTTTACCAACAAATGGTTCTATCCAACAGTTAAGTCTCAATACCGTGCTACAAACCGTTTAAAAGCTATTTCGCCTCAAAGTAGAAGTAAATTTTCGGTTCGTCACTTTTTTTGTGAGTTAGTGTATATTATAGAAAAACACCTTTCTGACGCATTAAATTAAGTTCCTTTACGAAATGGTTCCGTTTATGGTTGGGTTTGCTTGAGAGAGAGAGAGAGAGAGAGAGAGAGAGAGAGAGAGAGAGAGAGAGAGATTCAGTGAATTATGGTTAGTATTTCTTTGATACTTATACTGAAATATCCTTTTTAGGTGATAAAATATTATGTGTTGACTGTTTCCTCAGTTCTCTTAATATTTCTATGTAACAGTTCAGTATAAATTTCGAATATTCCACCCTTTCTTTAATATAAACTGCTAGTCAATAGGTTCGGATAATGGAATTTTTAGCGGCAAATTTGCAACGCTGTAATTTAAAGAATAATTGATCGATTTTGATGTGCTTCGCAACAATGAAAAGCTTTTTCTTTCCAATTTGTAATTTTAGAAATGTCATGGTATGCAGTTTTGTCCCTTTTTTTTAACTATGTCATTTTTAGAGATCTTGTCTTTGATATTATCATTATAACTATATTTTTTCACGATAAAGATAAATAAATTATAAACATTTAAGTCATTGTCAATTTGTCCACCCTGTAAAACGCTTTAGGATTTTGTTAACATTCATTATAAAACTTTTTCACTCAACACTGCCTAAATCAAATTTATGTAAAGTAAAATAAAATTAACGCTTAATTGGTAAAAGTAAGTTTTCTTATTAATTTGGTCCACCCTGTATAAAATCGTAACCCTCTTGATTCAGTTTGATAAAAAACTTATTCATTGAATACTACCCGAATAAGTTTGTAGTGAAAACTGAGCTATTCGGTACCCTTACCTTCGTTTATATTCTTTAGATAAAAATCAATAAAAGTCGAAAAAATGGAAAATCTCCATTAAAAAATAGGATATTAAAATTCTGACAGACACTTCTGGAGATATGATAGGAAGCCCCATGCTCAGATCTTGTGAACCTATTTTGATATCTAAATTGCCACTAGCGAAAATTTCCGATGTTTTCCATCGCTTGTTTTTTCACCCTGTACATCATCGTCCTGAATTCAGTCTCTAAAACGATTTTTTTGTTAGTTTTGTCGTAGATTTTACGAAAGTCCCGTAGCTACATTAGCTACATACATAGGCGTTTCTAGGTGGGGGCTTGGGGGGGCTAAGCCCCCCAAATCTCGGATTAGCCCCCCCAAATCCAACTGAGTGGCCTAGTATATGTATAGCCAAATATATATACCGGGGGTTTAAGCCCCCCCCCCCCAAATATGTATACCGGGGGCTTAAGCCCCCCCAAAAATAGAGGTCTAGAATCGCCTATGGCTACATAGCTCCAATTCTTGACAAATCGGATGGAGATGTTTTAAACAATCCCCAAGAAACAGGTGACAGGGCAAAAACCTATCAAAATATAACTGATCAACTAGAATAATTTAAACCAGTACTAAATCTTACCGTCTTAGTGAATCCTAACGTTAAATTCTACCCAAAATTCTTACATAATATGTAGGTACTAGGGGTGTCAATCCCGGGATGCCGAATTCCCGGGTCCTGGGATTCCGGAGTATAAACCGGACTCGACAATCCCGGGATCGATTAGTATTTTTTGGGATTAATCTCTAAATGTTCTTTAGCGACACTGACAGTGATATAGAGACACTGAAGGAATGGATAAGGTGGAAGTTTTGAAAAACTTGACTTTTTGGAAGTAATCATTACCAATAATCAAGGCCTCTGTGTATTGGTGTCTAGAGTTCGACAAATAGTTCGAACATTTAGAAAATCGCCAACTAAAAATGATAAACCGCAAAAGTACATAAATGTATCAAAAATGATTATGGGGAAGAGCTTGTATTCCATACAAGCATCTTATACCTACCTAGCATCTCCAATCTTTTTGCTTTCGCACTCCCGTTATATATATTTCCGCATCTGGCGGGCCCTTGCGACCGTCAGGATCGCTGAGCTTTGAACATATTTACGTTAAAGTGTTTAATAAAGAGCCTGTCAAAATTGGAACCTTGTAGGACAAGCTTATTTTATGCCCTGCACCCAAGCACAGCGACCTTCAGAATCGCCTGGCAATTTTTTTTGTATTGTGTTATGTCAAAAGTCAAACATATTAAAATTTGAAGTTTGTGACTCAACTTTTATTTTTTTATTGTTTTTTACATTTTCAAAAATATAGGGGTTGATAACTGGGGGAGACTTGCCAGGTCATGATTTTTACTTATCGTTGCACTTCAATCGTCAATATACAAATTTCCAGCTTTGTGCAAATACCGTTACTAATAGGGTTCAGTGGCTCTCGGGCTATATTGATCTGAACAATACTGAGAAGAAAACTAATTTTTAGTACATGAAATGTCGATAAACCTATTAATACATAAGGCTTCAGTTTGGTACTTAACCTTTGACATTTATAGTCCCCGTCAACTATACCTAATTCATATTCGTATAAAAACTGATTTTTTTTTAATATGCCGATTGTCCAAGATATTTGGTCCAGGCGAATAGGTATTCTTAACCGTTTAAATAAATAATAAAATAAACTCGTTATTTATGCAAAATTATTATTTAAATTTATTGCAAATAGTGTATTTAAATTAGCTTACACCTTTCTTCAGGGCTTTTGAACTTGGAAAGAAAACTAGAACAATACAATAGTTGAAAAATATAACTAATTTAATATATACGCCCGGACTAAAATTCATATCTCGGCAGCCAAATTGAGAATTTTAGTCCGGGTGCATATATTAAATTAATTATATTTTTAGACAATCGTATTTTTCTAGTTTTTTTTTTAAAGTTCAAAAGGTCTGAAAAAAGGTGTAAGCAAATTAAATACACCGTTTGCAATAAATTGAAACAATAATTTTGCACAAATACCGAATTTATTTTATTATTTATTCAAACCGTTCAGAAAACCTATTCGCCTGGACTAAATACTTGCGATATCTTGGACAATTAGCATATCCAAAAAAAAAATTCAGTTTTGAAAAGTTTGTCGCCCACTTGTTCGTCACAGCACATCACAGTCCGCCCCGTCAAAATCCCTATAGAATTGAAACAATGCAATTCAATGGACGATCGCCCCCTAGTCCGGAACAGCATGGCCCAGAACGAACGCCGACGGAAAGGATTGCTGGTCTCCAATCCTCACCAATAACTTGTCTAAACCTGCATGTCTGTTTTACAATATTTGAAAAATTTTGTCTCGTCTTCTTTTAGATTTTCAAATAGATAATGGAACTCCAAGAATTGCCCTTCTTTGATTAATAGGATGGACCCACATCCTCATTTTTCTCTTCATATGTCCTTCATCTTCTAAAAATAATAATGCGGACCCTACAATAATTTCTTCTTCATTCGAATTACTGCACGTCGTGAATCTCTCACTGCTAGATGAGCTAAATTTTCTTTGAAATCTTCGTTGACAGCACACCGCCTACCGGTTGTCGCCGGAAAAGTACGCGATTCTACCTAGCGGCGACGGGCATCATCGGCCCATGCTGTGACGGCCAAGTGGGTAACAAGCTTATACGAACATGAATTATAGTTGACGGGGACTATAATCTATACGCCTTATTAATATATTAAAACCGACCAAATAATTTTTATATTAGGTGACCTGAGTTTTACTTCCTGCTTCGTTTTCGCGTAACGGTAATTAGAGAATGAGCGCTCCTAATGTAAATTTTTGACGTTACCCTTAATAAAACGGGAACTGATTTGGTTCCTGCATCTTTAATCAGAGCGGCCGGGGATTCTAGGTTGGAAAATTAAACATCTGGGTTCAGGGGCGGATTTAGAATTGCGTCTAGGGGTGGACGCAACAACTCGCTTCAAAAAAGTGTAGACAAAAAAAGGGCAAATTCGCGTGCGGCATTATTCCCGTGTTGTTTAGGGATCTAAAAAATAAAGACTATTTTTTATAATGAAAAAACAGAAAATCCGGGACGGGAAATTTTTCCCAGTCAAAACAATGGGTGAAAAATCCTAAGCCTGCTTTGGCTTCAACTGAACGGTTGGTCTTAGCTTACAAATATTCTAGTATTTTTTTATTTATACCTTCTGTCCATTTGGATTGATACACGAAAATTTTTCGAAAACACATTTTTAAATTTTTTTCTGAAATACAGTTATTCGAAAACTAGGGTGGTTTTTCAATTTTTCTTCCCAAAATCAACTTTTGGATTTTTAACAAAGCGCGTTTCGGAAATTCGTTTGTTTAAGAAAACACCTTTGTCGAAAGTATCTTTTCCAAAAAACTTTTCGATTATTAATTTTTTTTTAAAACGCTGTTTTAAAAAAGCGTTTTACCTAACCAAACACAAAACCTCACCAAACACAAAAACGGTACGCTTAGGTTGGTTCAGGATCTTTTTTTGTCTTTTTTTCATTCACATTCACATACTAATAGGAGTGCATAATTAAGTTTTCAAAAGAATTTGTTTCTTGGAAAAGCATCTTACAAAAAAGCTGTTTCCCAAAAAAATACTTTCAAAAAGTTGTTTTTCAAAAAAAAAAAAACTGAACAGTAGGTAATGAAGAGTACAGGCTAAAAAGGATGAGGGTCCACAAAAAGCCATATTTGAGATAAATACGCCAAACCATTGCCAAAAGCCATTACTTCCTGCGTACTGTGCCGTACAGAACAAAACCGATGAGAGTGCCTATAGTAAAATGCGTTTTAATATTGGCCGTAGAATAAGGATGAAGCTCCATCCAATGGAGGAAAAACGGATGACAGTCCAGAATATCCCCCACTTTACGCCAGCTTCCTGCAATGTTCGATTATTTACTTACATGGACGTTTTTGCAGTGTAGAAGCTCACCTTTATCTTGAAAATTTACCATATAACTGAATTTTGTTGGAATGTTTAATAAAAAATAATAGTTTTTGCGAACCCTCACCTTTTCTTCCATGACTTTATGTGCTTAACCCTTTTTAGATTTTCTCTGTACGCCCATGTCAAAAAAATAATACCAACAAAATATTTTACCTAAAACTAGATACATAAGCTAACTTTTAGAAAATTGGTTGCTCTTAACAAGTTCAACCATTTAAAAGATACAGGGTTTTAAATTTTAAAATTTGTTTTTCTCAGAAATTTTGTTTTGTGACCCTCATTCTTTTTAGCCTTTACCCTTCCAGTTGGTCATCTGAACTTCCACACAAACCATTTTAGATCACTTAGAAAATAAACATCTAGCTTTAGGTATGTTCCTAGATTTGAGTAAAGCGCATGATTGCATAGATAAGGATTTACTTTTGTTGAAGTTAAGTAGATATGGCATTAGAGGTAATTCTTATGCATGGATTAAATCTTATCTGTCAGATAGGATGCAAAGAGTGGTAGTTCGGGATGACAGCAAGGAAGTGAAATCGGATATACAAAGGAACAGTATGGGCATAGCTCAGGGAAGTATTCTGGGACCTGTTTTATTTATACTTTTCTTAAATGACTTGAGCAATATTGTAGAAAATTTTACGATAACGAATTACGCTGATGATACTAACCTGTTGGTTCCGGGTTTAAACATGCAAGATATTGTCACAAGGGCAGAAGTTGCTTTCGAAAGAACAAATAGGTGGTTCTTCCAGAATAAGTTAATTTTAAATGATGAAAAAACAAAATTGATTTTATTCAGAACAAAACAAAAAATAGAAAACCCGATAATATTACTTTAAGTACATCAAACTATATGTTAGATAATAGCACTATATTTTTGGGTATAACTATAGAAGAATTATTCTTGTCATGGAGCAATCATATTGATACGTTATGTCTTAAATTGAGTAGAGTGGGTTATGGGATCAAAATAGTGTCAAATTATATGAATTTAAAAACTTTAAAAATACTGTATCATGCATACTTTGAGTCAGTGATGAGATATGGCATACTGTTCTGGGGAAGTAGTTCTGACTTGCAGAGGGTTTTTGTAATACAAAAAAGGTTAGTAAGGACAATAAATAAAATGAATTTTTTGGAGTCCTGCCGAGGAGTATTTAAAAAAATGAATATTATGACAGTGTATGCTCTCTACGTGTTTGAGTGTTTAATGTTTTTATTTAGAAATAGAGAAAAATTTGATACTGTAAATAGTAATAGAACCAATAATTTGTTGTATCCTCGCCATCGTCTCACAGTAACTGAAAAAAGCCCTTACTATATGTGTATTAAGTTGTACAATAGTTTGCCAAATAATGTTAAATCTATCAGCACTCTAATAAAATGGAAACAGACTTTAAAAAAGGTGTTAATAAAGACTGAACCCTATTCACTACAGGACTTTTTAAACAAGGAATGGTAACATATTCCTGTATTATTGACGTCATTTCATTTTGTGTATACTCTGTGTATTATAATTTGAAATAAAGAAGTATTATTATTATTATTATTATTAAATACGCCAAACCATTGCCAAAAGCCATTACTTCCTGCGTACTGTGCCGTACAGAACAAAACCGATGAGAGTGCCTAGTAAAATTTCGTTTTAATATTGGCCGTAGAATAAGGATGAAGCTCCATCCAATGGAGGAAAAACGGATGACAGTCCAGAATATCCCCCACTTTACGCCAGCTTCCTGCAACGTTCGATTATTTACTTACATGGACGTTTTTGCAGTGTAGAAGCTCACCTTTATCTTGAAAATTCACCATATAACTGAATTTTGTTGGAATGTTTAATAAAAAATAATAGTTTTTGCGAACCCTCACCTTTTCTTCCATGACTTTATGTGCTTAACCCTTTTTAGATTTTCTCTGTACGCCCATGTCAAAAAAATAATACCAACAAAATATTTTACCTAAAACTAGATACATAAGCTAACTTTTAGAAAATTGGTTGCTCTTAACAAGGTCAACCATTTAAAAGATACAGGGTTTTAAATTTTAAAATTTGTTTTTCTCAGAAATTTTGTTTTGTGACCCTCATTCTTTTTAGCCTTTACCCTTCCAGTTGGTCATCTGAACCTACACATGACCGGACAAATTGTTTGGTTAATATAATATAATATTAGTTGTGCCTTCTGCTCATTTGAAGGGATATTTTGCCGGAAGTTTTTCAGAAGCAATTTTTGTAAAACACATTACCTGAAAGTGCAATTTTTCTAAATCCCTTGTTAGTAAATTTTTTGAAAAAAAAACTTTTCGAATATTAGTTCTTTCAAGAAACGCCTTTTCGAAAAACTTATTCGCAGTAAAGTAACATAGGAAACCTAAGGAAATCTGATCACGATCACACCATCTTTCGAAAAGGCTGTTTTTGGATAAAATTGACTTTCAAAAAAGATGTTTTTCGGACAAAAACATTTCCTTGGGAATCCGCAATCATCGAGTCCAGATTTTGATAAAATCACAGTGAGATGTGCAAGGAATGTTTTTAGAAACAATCTATGAGCCACGTAGATAAATCAGAAATTTTAAAAAAAGTTTTAATTTTTTATATTACAGTTCTTATATAAAGTTCATACAAAATAAAAACCGTTGCACGTCACCGATGACGCTATTAAATGAGCGCAGTCATACCACCGCATAATTATTATAAAACGAAAACTGTAATTGAGTGTTTTATTGAATTTTAAATTTCGCGCCTGATATTCGTTGTTAGGCAGTTGGCAGCATATGCGAAGTTGCCGCGTTGTCGCGTTTAATTTCTTCACATTTCTAGTTTGTTGACAGCTGTGGTTGACAGTTTATCCGAGCTTCACATTGGTTTTATTTGTTTTGTGTCTTTTTGGAGCTTTAAACTTTTATCTTGCGTTTAAGAACTGTTCTTTTAGAACAATCATAGTGTTATAACCCCTGTTACAAAAGTTTTGAGAAAAAGTTTGGCCTTAGTTACTTTTCTAAAACTGAATAAACTTTTATTGTACAACAATATATTTATAACATCAATTGTTACTCTACAAAAATCATCTAGTTTAATGCCGCTAAGGGTCCGTGTTCTTCAACAACTCTCAGTATATGTCGAACTGGTCTCATGAGGTTTTGGGCGTCATGTATATTCATTTCTCTTAGTTTCCGGATGATTCGCTGCCGAAGTTCCTGCTCGTTTCTGGCCTCCCAACCGTCATTGTAGACTTTCTGAGCCAATCGAGCCCAAAAAGTTTCAATTGGTCTGGCTTGGGGAAGATTCGGGGGATTATCAATCCTGGGCACATACGGAATGTTTCTTGCTTCCAACCAGTCAAGTGTAGCTCTAGCATAATGTGCTGATGCTAGATCCGGCCAAAATATATAATTTCCATCTGCGTGATGCTGGTTGATAAAATCAACTAATTTTGTGAGACAGTCTCTGATATAGACTTCAGCATTCACTGCCTCTCCTCTTACACGACTAACAAAAGGCCTGGATATTCCCCTTTCGGATATGGCACACCAAACCAATAGTTTTTCTGAAAATTTAGCTTTGGCTTTATATCTAACTTCATTTGGGGTCTCCTCTATGTTGTCGGTATAAAATCCAGAATTTCCAGGTAGTTCTGCATGGCTAAGGGTGAAATATTTTTCATCATCCATGACAACGCATCTGTTGTTCGCGAAGTGAATTCGTCTTAAATTGCGGCAGCATCTGGGTCTCCTTGCTATCCGGGCATCGGTATATTTGGGCGCCTTTTTTCTCTTTCGGTATTTTATACCGCTCCTAGCATTATAACGACAAACGGTGGCGTTGGAAATTCGGAATCGAGGAGCAACCTTTCTTGTAGATATTCCAATGGAATTTTTCATTATTCGAGCTAACCTGTTCTGCTGTGCTTGAGATAACTTGCGTGGTCGACCAGTTTTTGGGAGGTTCACACAAGGGATTCCTTCTTCACATTCCCGAATTGTTCGATATATCGTTGCTTTTGAAATATTTTCGCCTTGAAAGTCTTACTATTTCCTTTTTGGGTATTTGCCCAACAAGTCTATAAATACTTCTGCGAATATCTAACTTGTATGCCATCGCGAAAAGAACTGTCAACAATTTGACATGTCTAACAAAATGGCAAAACCCGTAGCAACAGTAAATTCCAAGGATGACTTGATGTACTGCATCCCTATTTTTGGACAGCACCTTAATTTTTTTTCTCAAAACTTTTGTAACAGGGGTTAGTTGTCAGAGTCCTGTTTGCGAAATGCCGAAGCAGTTAAACAGTCGTTGCCAACAGTTAGTAGCATCTGTGATACGCTATTTTGAATAAGAACGAGACAATAATGGCCCATTGCTACCCCTAACAGCTGTTAGAGAGGTAATTTTAATATTATACCTATATAATGATAAAAAATTTAGGAAAAATTACCGTCAAATATATTGTTTTAGCGTGTAGCAGCAGCCCTAAACTTGAATGTTTCTACTGTTAGTTCTATTTCAGAAAAAGTAAAAATCAATGAAGTTTTAAAATCGCCCAGAAAGGAAGAAGAAGCCTGTTGAAAGAAATAAGTTTTAAATGGAAAAAAGATGAGCCAAGACGAGGGCTTATGGAACTTCCCGATGTTGCTCTAAAACGGGTCGATTTTTTGAGATCTCATATCAAAGAAAAAGAAGCTGTGTACAAATTTGTTTTCTTAGATGAAACCTGGATTTTTCAAAATGGTACCATAGATCATTCATGGCAAGATATTAATAAGAAGAGTGTAAAAACTACTAAAGTTGATGGTAAAAGGTTAGTTATGCAAATGTATGAAAATGTTTTTAATCAGAATTATTTTAGATACATCGTACTTCATGCTGGCAATGAAGATGGATTTATCGAGGGTGTAGAGCCTATATTTTCCTCAAAAACCCAACTTGCGGATTACCATGGTGAAATGAACCAACAAAATTTCCTGAAATGGTTTGAAAATCAATTATTAAAGAAATTGACTGAACCGTCTTTAATTATTATTGACAATGCCCCTTATCATAGCATGTTATTAACCAAAATACCAAACGGCTCATGGACCAAAGCTGCCATTCAAGACTGGTTGACTAATAATAGCATAGAATTTGCAGCCCCGATGCTTAAAAGCGAGCTTTTAAGAACTGTAGCACAGTAAGTATCACATATGATTTATTATGTTAACATATTTGCTAACTAGATATTTTTTTAGAAATAAACCAAGAAGATATTTAGTAAATAACTTAGCAGAACAATATGGACACCGAGTTTTACGTCTCCCCCCATACCATTGCATTTTTAGGTTAAAATATTTACTTTAGGAAAGTACCTTATGTAGCGGGTCTTGTTACGGCCATAGAACTAAGAAAGTTTTAGCCCTAATACAATGCATGTACATAGTTAGATTTAGGGGGCTTGGAGACATGACGTTACAAAAACAAGACTTTCCTTGATAAAAGTAAATTCCAACAACTGACAAAGACTAAGAAAGCAAAATTTGCCCACCATGCAAACCACCATGCACCACCATTTTGGGTAGTCACGACTACCCAAATTTAAAAAAATTGCTGGACATACCCGTGCCAGCTTTCTCACTTCATAGAAGGTCTCCGGGACACTCCGGGCTTTGTCCCATCCTGGAGACACCTTCTGGAAAAACATTCTTTTTTGAATTTTAAACATTATCGTCACCTCTTCCTTGGTGGACCGCTAGCAATTTCTGGCTAGCGGGGTAACAAGGTGGTGGGTCCACCCATGACAAAGACAGACGCACTGTCTGTCTTTTGTCCAATCGGTACCTAGCGTACCAGGCATCCCTGACAAGACTATTGTGCGACAATACAAAGAACTGCACTACAATATTTGTATATGTGTTAGGAAGGTGGTAGAGGATTTCTTCGTCGACCGAGGTGGTACCATCCCACACATCCTCTTAAAGGGCTGGTGAAGTCCGTACGGATTTTTCCACCTCTGGATGTGTGAGTGGGATTTCCCCGGTACGCCCACGGTACATAGTACTTAGACTGCGGTCTTGTCAGAACATAAAAAAAACTGAATGGTGCTTGTGAAAAAGTTTTTTATTCTTTAATATATTTTAAAATATTAATAAAATTCAGTGTACTTTTTTCCTACCATTTTTTTCTCCCATTAAAAGATATCTTTACTTAAGCTGGCCATAGACACAGAGAGATGTATGAGTGCATCAAAGCGCGTGCATCAACGCCCGTGTATGATATGAATGTGGCACGCACGATAAAAAAGTTTGTCATTTCATACTTACACACGGGCATTGATGAACGTGCGTTGATGCACGCCTATATGTCCTTGCGTCTGTGACCAGTTTTACATATCATTTTTCGTACTCTTTTTTGTGCTTGCATATTTATACACTAATCAATGTCTTGTAGAACGATATAAACTTTTTAAATTATTCTACATCTTTTTAATGTTAAAAGATAAGTCATTTAACAAAAAATAAATGAGTAAATAATTCAAAAAAATCCATCCATGTGCTAGGTAAACTATTTCTCAATATTCGATAAATTTATAACAATCTGGCAACAGTGTTCTCTAAAACTTAAACACGTGTTTGATGACGTGCATCGGTTTTTATTTTGTACGAACTTTAGATCTAATACTTATTAATAAAAATCCCAATAAAAATGTTTGTTTCTGTTTATAATATTTTGTAGAATATGTATGAATGGTTAACATTTTCAAATGTTATAATATTTATTAAAATACACTTCGCTACTGAAATTCCTTTTGCGTTAGGTTCGGGGGGGGGGGGGGGGGGGTGCATCCCCCTGTCTAAATTACAAATGACCACTTTTTGGTCACTGTTTTGTGAAATCTTAATTGGAAAAAAAATAAACCTTTTGGGCAAATAAGAAGACGATAAAATTTAATTACTCAAAACAACAAATCAGATTTTTAAGCCTATGTCAAACAGTGGAGCGCATAACATTCGAATCACTCAGGTAACTGCTTTAATTTTGTAAAAGATATTCATCGACAGCATATTTAAAATTTTTTATTGAAGAGGGTCTCACCACTGCATTACCGTTGGCAGTTCAACGGAAAATCGCAAAGATTTTCTTAATCAAGAAGTGTATCTTTGATAGGTAATTGCAATCTTTCAAGTCCTTTGCTAACTGTTAAAGTAGTACCAAATGTAGTAGGGTTTGCATAAGAAAAATAAGATTATAAAATACTGAAGTTGAAATTAAGATTTCGCCTCCTATGTATATTTATTTTTAAATTGAATGCATTCCTGTACTCATTATTAAGGAAATTACATAAACTAATATTGGTTTATATAATAGCTGCGATAATGTTACACTATGTGTTAACATAATATTTATAAATTGATAACAAGTGCCATACATTCATAATTTAACAAAGAGCAATTATTAAAATAAATGATAAATTTAATTGTTTAGTAAAATTGACATATTATATTTTTAGATTACAGCCGAAATAGAAAAGAGGAAAAAATGGCGTTCAAAGTAACAATTGAAGTTCCCATGTTTTTGGCAACTTTTGGGTTTATGTTAACAAGTAAGTAATAAAAAATAAAAATGGATGTTTAGTTTTTAATTTTCAAGTCTATATGATCGAAAAGTAAATCTCCTTGGGATTTCTTTAGACGAAGCCACTTACTAGCGCTGCTGCCGACTTGTCACTTTTGGTGGCGCTGCTAACAAGTGTCAGTAGTTCACCTTGGTGAATACTTGATACTTCTGTAATCTACTTAACTTTTAAGTATAATTTTAATAATAAAGTTCCATATGAATTAAGATCCTGCGTTATCCTTAAATACCCTTTAGATAACAACCCATCTCTCGCAGAAGACGAAAGAATCTGAAACGACGAAACAAGAGTAGTCCCCTATTTTTTTTTTAAATGAACCGAAATAATATTTTTACTATACAAGTCTAATGGTAATCTTAATTGTGTTCAACTTCAAGTAGTTTAAACATCCTAGCCCTAAACTTTAAAGGAGAGGCTGCCTTTTATTAATTTATGCCTTATCATTACAGATTCTTACACTTTAGAATTGCGCTAACTTCGAGGTTTAAAACTTAATATAATATTTCATACTATTCAGTGCTTTTATATAAGTCGGTATATTTTTTGAAAAATAATTTCGTTATTTGTAGTGCAAATTCTCAATTAGTATATTCTTCTATGCAAAATTGGGTTTGTATTTCCTGATAACCCCAACGGCGACATATTACACGATAATTAAAAAAAAAAAACATTTGTAGCGCTCTTATTGTCTCACTCCTTTGTTTGAATTTTTAATAACGTCTAGTATTTGAAATTGAATTCTCGACACATATTACAGTGAACATTTTTTTTCTAACCTGAAATCCAATAAAAGTCTTTAATTTAAAATCACATGGTTGAAAACAAAGAACCAGAAAAATATTACAGCGAGAACAGATTCCCATGGTTATTATTATCACTTCGTTGCGTCACTATGCAAATGTTTTAATTTCGACGTTGTCAATAATTTTAAAATGTCACGTTTTGGTTGTGATGTCGGTGATAAAATCTACCAAACAATTAAATCTACCGTACCAAAAAATACTTTTTACAACAAAAAAATTGTCTGGAAAGCATTTTTGGACTTTCGCAATATCAGAAACTATGAATTAGACTGAAATAAAACGCTGAAGAAACTGGCTTCTGTGTTCAAGAATTGGGCTCCAAATATGCAAAAAGGACGATACGGAATTTGAAGAAACTACTATCAAAACCACATGAAATATAAACAAGTAATCTCTTACAATAAAAATACTTTAAAGGATATAAAGTTATAATAGATCCATTCAAGAGCGTCATATTTCAAGAAGCGCAAGTTTTTCGCGACGCTGTAAGACCAAACCTGCAATCGAATCCCTGTAAAATAAAACAAAGTTGAACTACGTTAAGTTAGGCAGAAATAGCCAAAATGGTAAATTTATGGGATGAAAATACCCCTGAAGGACTACAACAGAATATATCGCTGCAGTACAATTAGCTTGGCGAGGTGGAGAACCTCCAGCTTGCTTAACTGATTTTTTCATACTGGAACCAATAATGATAGTTCCGCAACAAATTGGATTGAATATAATCCCGTTTTTAGTAAAACCTGCCAAGGTGGTTCAAGAAAGTGCACACAAAGTGAATTTTTCATAGAAAACAATGACAGTATCGTCTGTCCTGTAAGATTACTTAACAGATTATTATCAAAAAGAAGCTCTAATAATAAAACCAGAAGATTATTTTTAAGACTAAATCGTTGCAGGAAAGCAGAATATGATCGTTGGTACAATGATATGCCCATTAATTCAGAATTGAACAAAATCGCCTGCCAAAGCCATTGGTCTAAATAAAAAGGAAAAAAATAAGCAACCAATCCAACCGATCAACCGCAATCACTCAACCAGTCAAAAGCGAAGGTCCAGAGCAAGAGCTTATGAAAATTACTGGCCATAACAGTGAAATCTCATTAAAACTCTATTTAAGTGGTGATCAAGAATATCATAATAAAATAATTAACAGCATGCGTGGAAATACAACTTCATCGGTGATAGGCGCCAACACATCTCGTTCTTCGCTTACTCTTTCTAATTGTTCTTTAAATAACAATTGTACCTTCAATTAAATAATTGTTGCTTTTTTGTTGTATTTATAAAATTAGCAAAACATTTTGTTTTGTTTATAAATTTACTGCCTTGAATATCAACAAATGCTCAAAAACCTTATAACAACTTTCTCAAGCATACTGCTTATAGAAAATAGACCTCCGCCTACTTACAGCGTCGGTCTGTTTCCAAGCCACATGCTTTCGAAAGCTCCCGAAAGATTTTTTCTACGTCCTGGGTACTATACTAAAAGCAATATACTATACTGCATTTAAAAAACTCATTTGATCCCCTCTTGCCTCCACCCATTTAATGTTTCTTAACATGTTCAGATTCTATGATTGTCTTGGCGTGAGGATTATTCTCAACATATATTATTCCCTAGTATATTCTGTTATTTCATCTAATATTGTTGTCTGGGGTCATTCAATGGATTTAAACAGGGTTTTTGGTTGCCAAAAACGGATAGTAAGATTAATATTTGACTTACCTTATAATCAGTCGTGCAGGGAGACTTTCAGGAACAACAAAATACTTACTGTTCCATCTATATTTTTATTAAAATCTTTAATTTATACATTTAAAAACGTAGAAAATCTTGCTTCTAGTGGAGATCATCACTATCACAACACTAGGGGAAGACAAGACATTTATTTAAAAAAACACCATCATGCTTTCTATGAAAAGTCACCTTTATATTTTGGTAGCAGGTTGTTCAATGCGCTGCCTCGGGCTTTGAGGGAGGCCACAAGTGTAAACCAATTTAAAAATAACATTAAGAATATATTAATACAAAACTGTTTTTACTCTGTGGCAGCGTTTGAAACTTATCTGGTTAACAATGCCAGCTAATATGTTTCTTCTACATCCCTTTCTTTTTCTTTTTCTCTATATGGCGTATTTAATGGTTGCCTTGTCATTACTTTCTTGATTAACAGAATAGTATATAGTGTGGTCCAAATATTTTACCTTTTTAAAATGTTCTGTTGTTGTTTAAATTTAATTTTATTTTATTTTGTTTACTGTGTGTGATATTGTAAGTATGAATATTTTAAATTATTTTGTAAACGTTTTGACGTGTTCAATCTATTTATTGTAAATAGCCTATGGACAAATAAAATAAACTAAACTAAACTAAACTAAACTAAATGACCTGGAAAATGACATACTATTCGACATTTTTGGAAAAGAATTCCCAGCCGCTCCGTTTTGTCCCCCCTTATTCTCAGCCCCATACTATTTTTTAATGTCTAATACCAACAGGACCATTGGGTCATCATCCTTAATACAATAGAAAGAAAATTATTATTATGCTGCCATTCCGAAGTAAAAATCCAATATTTTTTTTAAGTTTTATAATTTTTTTTAAGTATTCAATTTCTTTAGCGAAAAAGTCTTAGAATGAGAGCATCAGGGAGAATACATCTACAAAACGAAAAAAATCACAGAATCTGGTATGCCCGTTCAATAATTATGCGCATACGTACACACACACATACATACAGCATACAGGTCAAATTGAGAAACTCCTCTTTTGAAGTCAGTTAAAAAGTACTCGCAACAGACGCGCCTCTGCAACGCCTAAAGAAATACTAAGAGTAGTGGAACACGGATACTACTTGCATGGACACACTCGCGATAAAACCGTAAAACAATCGTAATGCAGACGCGATACTGTCGCGATTCACTTTACTTTCACACAACATCTTATAAGGCTGAAAACGTCCTTAGGTAACCATGCAAATGCGATTTGTTCGCGCGTCTGTATCGATGCAAAAAGTATTCGTGCGCGTTTATCCTAAGTGCTTTTTATACAAATTTTTTGTATCGATACAGTCGCGATTGCGATACAGTCACGATCAACTAAAGGCTTATTCTTATTCTAGTCTTTAGTAGCGATGCAAACGCGATTCAGGCGCAGAACTGATTGCATCGCGACTGCTTTGATGCAAATAGTATTCATGAATTTGTCTCTTCCTTTTAGCTTTACCGTCAACTAACGCAGGCTACTAAGTTGCGGCGTCTAAAAGCTTAGAATTATCTCGATTTTTTTACTTGACGTGACCCGTATAAAGTTACAATCCGTAACAATTTGCGGTTTTTCTAAATTTTTTACACCGACAGGCCTTCGCACCGTCCAATTTGTAAGGGACAAAAATAGTGCCCTGCAAATTGAGTCATGGCTAAGGCCTTTAAAGGTGTGATTTTTCTCTTGTGCGTCCGTGCGTAGGAAGAAACGACCTCTGAAGTTTTTCGCTAGCTTTTATGTTTTGTGGAATATATGAATGTATTTTAAAGGAAGCCAAAACAACGGTGCTATAAATAGAACAAATAATGAAAAAAGAACTGAGATATTTTCTTATAAGCCAGGCGACGTCTGAAGGAATGAATTTCGGCAAAAAATTCTAGCAAATTTTTTTATAGGATTTATTATTTCTCTGAAATATTACCAGCAAATACCTACTTTAGTTTTTCCCCTCGATCGAGGCCGGAGGCCCACCGTCCGACATACTCGTATGTGGGAAAAAGTTACCAAAAATCAGTTTCTGGCCATTTTCTCAGAGTTTTTTTTAACTTTATATCAAAATCGGTTATATAAAAAATAAAGTATAATTATCTATCAAAAAGGTACTACAGATATTTTACGTATTTCTCGGGAAAATAACCATATAAGTACATAAACCTGTTTGTCTTAAATTTTTTATCTGTGTTCATATCTAGTTTATAACTGTTCTAAAAACTCCAAATTTTGAAATTATTGTTGTTGGCAAGACTACTAGAAGGAATAGTATAATACACTCCAAGGTGGAAAATATTTTATTACTGTTGAGAGAAAAGATAGTTGAACAAGATGCCGAGGTCAACTAAATCTCGAGACGAGAATGATACTTTTCACCGAGATTTGTATATTGTTTTACTTTCAACCATAATGTTTTCATTTTATCTGTTTTTTTTTATTTTTCTGATGAAAAAGATTGTGTCAACCATGACATTTATTTGCGAGTGACTGATGTCACAGAGATGCTTTGTCAACAATAATAATTCGACAAATCATCAGGTTGGAAAATTGCACAGTGCACATTCAGATGTGTAATCCTAGTTACTGGGTAAGTATTTTTCTTAGTACAATGCACGTTATTATCACTTACTTACATGCAGTTGCGTATTTTTACGCATCCGACGCCTATGGTCGGGCAGCGTGTTTTTGAGCTCTAGTAAAGAATTTTAAAAATTAAAGAATAACATTATTTTTCGGCTAGAGAACGCAACAAGAGTAACTTTGAAAGTTAAATTACTAAGCGAAGCCCTCGACGCGTAAAGTTCATATTGGTCTTAACTGAATTTGTAATACATAATATATTACGTACAATAATTTGCGCCAATATTTTTTTATTAGATTTGAAATGGTATTTCAGATGTACTAAATTTTAGGTAAGAAAGTAATTTTTGCGTAAAAGCGAAACAGTATGTTTAAACTAAAGGTGCGTGTCCACCATAGCAACTTAAAATAACTTTTTTGTTTCTGTCGCCCATAGGCGGTTCTAGACCTCTATTTTTCGGGGGGCTAAATCCCCCGGTTTATCTATTTGGAGGGGCTTAAGTCCCTGGTTTATATATAGACGGCTAGGCCACTCAGTTGGATTTGGGGGGGGGGGGGCTTATCCGAGATTTGGGGGGGCTTGGCCCCCCAAGCGCCACCTAGAAACGCCTATGACTGTCGCCTGTTTATAAAATTTTCCAGTTAGTTCCACTATGTTGCTCCTTGTTGCAGGGACAAAAACTAAAAGTTGCTGTGTTGTGTGTTTCCGCTGGAAGCGGCAAACATCAAAGAAAAAGTGGCAGGAATTGTCAACAAGTTTGAGTTGCGACGATTTGTTTCTTCGGTGGAGAGAGGCGGTCACTCTTTATTGCAGTTTACAATTGGAGAGGTGCAGATGCAGATCCTTAAAATAATTAATAAATAAAATAGGTACTTATACTTACTTCCTTGTTCATTTAAAAAATAAGCATGCCGGGATTTAAGGGGACTAATGACTAATTAATATTACTAATAGAACCATATATCATTAAGTTTTGAGTGTCTGTGGAACCTAAAAAGTAAAAAATACAAATGTAGAAAGACAAAGCCAATAAAGTAGAAGTAAAGAGAAAAAATAAAAATTTTGTTGGACAGTTTTTTAGAGAATGGAAAAAGTATCGAAGTTATAAAAAATCTGGAGTCGGATATTAAAGCTCTGTAATTGGTGTCAGAATTTTAAATACTGTGCTCAGTGCGACACAACAACCATTCTAGATCGGTACTTGATGTCCGTATAAAATTTTGAATATGGCCATCGGTGATTTGCCCTGCCATTAAATCATCTCTCCTTAGGGCGTCTAGAAGCTGCAATCCGCCATATTGATTCCTTTCTTGAAGACTGGGACCATCCAAAATGTGTACTTCCTTTTGCTTTTTTTTTTGCTTAAATAATGTAAGGTGCTGCTGCTAGCGTAATGTTTTCTTTATCGGTCGACATTATTTAAAAATATAGTCAAGTCCGAACTGCACTACTAGAGAAACCTTGTTACTTCGGTGGAGACACTTTGTTTCATTTACTCGGTTAACAGCAACAAACTGAAACACATCTGCTTTTTTTGTTGCCTTGGTGGAGACGAAATGCTTATCTATGTTGCTTCTTGTTCCTACATGTTGGAACTTAAGGCAACATATAGCAACAAAAACATTGCTCTATGTTGCTTTAGTGAATACGCACCCTAAGCCTATCTGCAAGAAATAAAATATAGATGCAGAAAGCTTTAAAGTTGTAATAAAATATTACAGAATAAATTGCTAAATTTCGATCGGCTTAAAGGTTTTTTTTTTCGAAATATTACATTTGGCAGTAGAATCTCTAAATAAACGATAACCCGATTTTGCAAATCATCGGTATCATTCAATTATGAAAATCACGAATCAGCTTATAATCGAAAACTCTATGTCCGACTAATTTAAAAAGAAAAATAAAGAATTTTAACTTGCAAATTTTTACAAGAGTTTTTTTTAAATAAATTTTGCGCTGGCTTTACAAGCTAGTGTAAGTGTAAGTAGAGTTTCACCGAATAAATAAATAAACTTTGTTTGTAATTCGTCATTTGAGGTGTTGCCACTTTGTTTGCTCGATGGTATGAAGACGAGCTTCTTTTAGTCATTTGGATTTTATTAATACTCTAACAGCCTTTTGTGGAAAACTTTTAATCAAGCGTTAAATCCTAATTCATTGTTAAAAGCAAAAGATAGTCAGTTTAACAACGCATTAAATTTTTCTTCTTTCTGCAACTGCTCAAATTTTCGGCTAATCAATGATTAAACGACAATTACCACTACAAAACCAAGGAGTTGTTTACTTTTTCATTTCTTTTTAACGAAGAGAGGACTTAACGATGAATTAAACTAATTACACAATATACTGTGATTAAAGTCATGTTTATGGAAACATTTTTGATAAAATATTGGTTACTTTGGCAAAATTTTACGTTCCACGTTACACAAAAATTGAAAAAAAATCTTTCGTTCAATATTTTAAAATAAAACTATATACACTTTCATTGCAGATTTATTATATTTATTATTGCTAATTTATCATAATACTTACTTAGTAATTTGGTACTTACCTTCGTATGAGTATGCACACTATAACAACAAATGTAAAAATAAAGTTAATATAAATTGTGCATTTTACCAAGAAATATGCCATTCACCATACCAAGCCAAATAAACCAATAATCACCTAGTATTGTTTGACTAGTGCAAAAATAATATAATTCTAGAATTTTTGTTAGATATGAACTTTTATTTATTCTTAACATTATAATTAAAACTATTTACCTACTAATCTTCTAAAAAATATATAGATATTCTGCTAAATTTCCTTTTGTTTACTTTCTTTCAATCACACCGTTTTCTTTAACACTTCTCTCTTGGTTTAAATAGAAAACTCTTTTGTGGGTTTAAAAATAATAGAACCATAGAGGTAGTATTTTCTGAATTATTTCTGTCATAAGAAAATTAAAAAGAATATTATCTTATTTACAAGGTAATCACATTGGAATGCAAGCAATTGTTTATTTTGGTCACGGCCTCTCTCAATAACACAGAAAAATAAAGGGTTGGTACATAAACAAAACCCTGTCGTATATATAACCTCAAATATTTGGAGTACTTTCTCTTTCCCTATTATTTGGCCCTTGTTCATGAGACAGGTTAGGCGCTTAGACCAGAACTAAGTATAGGGTTGTTTAGAGAGAAAGGCGGTTGTCGAACTTTGGTCGATCCATCGGTTTACGAAATTTCAGCGAATACGCAATTAAATCAACTAGGCTAGTAGAGATCAAAAATAACATTGAGGTATCGAGTAGTCATCCCGAGCCCGAGCAATCTATTTTTTGTCAATAAAACACGACACTCGAAAAAATGCGAATTTCTTTTAAGTGCATATTCAACTTTCTTAAATTTAAAAATAACATTAATGCCTCAGATCAAACTTAAGCAAGCATTTTAATTATCTTTAAAAAATAATTTTTATTATGGAATCTTTTCTAGTTTTATAAATTTTCAGGGAGAGATAAAAAGTAACTGACGAAACATCCCAAAACACATTTTATTTATGTATAACCAATTTTTATTAAAAAAATATTTCAGCATTTATGTCACCAGTAGGTACTGTATTGATCTTCACATCACATCTTCAAGGTTTATTTTTGTGACTTATCCGTTACCTGTAGCATAAGAAAACAAAGCAGATAATAAAATAAAAATTACACGATTATATAATAATTTTAATAAAAGCACTATGTCCTACAGTCTACAGCCAAGTAAATAACTTGTTCATAGATATTTTTTTCTCAACTGTAACAAATGTGGTATGAGGGTTTATATTCACAAATGATAAAAATGATAGTTAAGTAAATGTGTCACAAAACATTTACGTTCAGATTCACTAAGAATGTTTAAGACTTAGTACTGGTTTAAATTAAGATCATAAAGTTGATCAGCTATGTTTTGACAGGTTTTTGCCCTATCATTGTTAATAGGTCGTCATTAAAAACTTATGAATTATTCTGATATTTCAGCGATTTGCTTGGTTTCCAAATGACATTCATTTTCATTTTCATCTTGGAACGAGTTGCTGTAATGAATTTAGTTCTATTATTATCGAAAGTACGTACTAAAATTGCCCTTTTCTTTATAAATTTGCGAAAAAGCTCAGAAATAAGTTTATAGTATAAAACTTAGTTGTCTTATTCTTACACTTGTCAGTTTAAAACTTTTGGTTGTCAAATTAGACCGGACTAGCGTTGGAGAATCTGGCTGTTAAAGTTCATGAATCATGAGCAAAAAGTTTATCAAAAAAGAAAGAGCCGTATTTTACTTCAAACTTGGTTTTGAACCAATTTGAGGTAGATTAAATAAATACTCTACAGTTTGAGCGTGACACATAGTTAAAAAATTATAATATTCGTGATTTATACTATGACCAATTAGGTTTATGAATTGACCAGGATACTTACCCAAAAAAAATGGTTTGTTAGCTTCACTGGACAAAAATTATGTTATCGTATGTATGTAAGCTATTACGGGATAAACATAGAACTTGAAGTAAAAATAAGAAACAAAATTGTACCCAAAAATTTTGTAGCGTAAGTAGTGATAGAAATAGCTATTTGACTAAGATATTATTGACAATATTTTTTTTACCTTATCAAGAAAATAACAACAAAGGCTTCATTTCCAAACTTTTCACCCGGCAGTAAGGTATTTCACTGAATATTGTGGCTAGGATAATTTCTCAAATACCAATCATTTAGGAGTCCATTCCTTACATGTAGATTTACCAGCGAAGTATGTTTTTGTGCCTTATCTTTCATCAAAAGTCAGATTTTTAGGGTTAGGAATTCATATTCTTTAGAAATATTATAATCTTACTTGAATGTAGCTAAAACAAACACATAGATGGATAATAATGACCAGATGATAGTATTTAAGGAAGCTGAAAAGCAGAAAATTTTTTATGCAAAACATTTTCAACGCAAATTTTCAAAATTAATAGAAAAATCTATAAAAACTTTGTTGTTCAATGATTTTATACTACTTACCTTAGAAATATATGTTCAGAAGTTTATTTTCCTCTATGTTTGTGTAATTTTTCTATTCGCCTTGCTTATTGACTTATATTTCCCCATTTTAACGTACAAAATAACTTCGATTTCCAAGAAATACAAACAAAAACATTACAATCTGACATTCCATCAGCTCCCGTTTTCTCGATATGAGACGATTAGATCCGAATCAGGCCGAAATTTGCACCGAAGCAAGCCGGTTAACATTGGAATCCAATTTAACTACCTATTAATTTTACGACACAATTAGATTTTCTTTCTGCAACTCGCTGCTAAACACTAAAACTCATAATGAAATAAAAGTTAGCCTAATAACTGAATCAACAATAAAAATAAACTTATTGTAAAACATTAACCTTAATGAAGTAAAAGTAAAAACTAAATACCATAAAATTCGCTACCAACGATATTGTCTGCTCGCAGCAGCAGAAATTTAAATTGCGGATAACACATACCAATAGAAATAAGTGACAGGGAAACACAACAGGGAATATGGATTATAATTATTGGCAGCGCGGTATAGGAAATAGAAATCAAATTATAATCCGATTATAAAATTAATTCATAACCTAATTAATAATTTAATTTTGAAAATAATACGATTCTGCCCAATATAAATACCTATATGTACCTAAATACTGCTCACTAAAACAGGTTAACCATTATCGAATGATGAATAAAAAATTAAAGAAGGAACTGTACTCCTATAAAAAGTATTACTATTTTTTAGTGAGTGTGGGCAACAACCTCCTTATTTACAGAACATGTTATGTGTTACTGGGATACAACAAATCACAATGTGCTCAATTGGGTTTTGTGGACAACAATATTACAGAAAAGTTAGAAAAATTAGTAGAACCCACTTCGGATTATATTAGTTTGGTTAAGACAATTGTAGACTCTGTTTTGGGATCTGTTTTGTGCCTTTTTATTGCACCGTGGAGTGACAGGTTTGGAAGGAAACCAATTCTTGTCCTTGGACTTGTAGGTTTGTTATTAATTTATTTATTACTTGTCTAGCATAAGTTGTGATAATTATTTCTCCGGAATTTTTATTTTTATTACATAATCTTGTTTAACACATACTACTTATTATATAAATGCATTTTGCCGGGTGGCAACCTGGTCAGATGTTGTTTAAACCGAAAAGGATAAATAAACATTTTTACATGTTTCAAATTCTTTACGCGAAAATTACTATTTTTAAAACTATTTTGTTAGTTTATTAAAATTTATTAGTTCATTAAAGTTCGGAAAATGATGATTTTGAATAAATTCAACTCACTGTAAATACAGTGTGTTGTAAAACTCCATATGCCAAATTTTACAGGGGATTTTGTGGCTAAAAATAAGAACAAAAGTTTCTATTAATATAGGTACGGAATCGCTTTGTTTCAGAGATACCGAGGGAAAAAATAAATAAAAAAATCATCATTAACATTTTATCGCCCTGCATCTTGTAAATAAGCTTTTTCGCACCTATGCTAATAGGAACTTTCCTCCTTATTTTTGGCTTTAGCATGTTGGGGACAACCTGGTTGGACATTGTTTAAAACAGAATATTTTAAACAAAAGGAAAAATGAACATGTTAATTTTTTTAATATTCTTAATGATTACGACCAAAAACTTTAACCTTTACTATATATATATATATATATATATATATATATATATATATATATATATATATATATATATACAGCGTGTCCAGAAAAGTTCTAGACATATGGGAATTTTCTTTATTGTTGATTTTACGAAAAAAAGTTATTCTTTATAAAAAGTTCTGCTTGATTCGCAAATAATATTGACATATCAAAGCTTAAGATATCTTGTACGGGGCGGCAAAAAAATGCAGAAAGACAGAATTGCGATAAGAGAGAAGTACCCTCAATTTTTATTTTAGAGCAAATTGTTATAAGAAAACTTTACTAAGGACTACAAAACGAGGTCAGATACAATTTTTCGTTGAACTATTTTAATTTACAGGGTACCATAAAAAAGCCTTTGGAAAATATTTTTTTATTTTATTTCTTTAACATTTACCGGCAACAATTTTGCAACAACTATGTGTAATACTATAGTAACGAATATTGACGTGTTAGTCAAAAATCATTTACTATTTTTCGTTGAACTATTTTAATTTACAGGGTACCATAAAAAATACATTGAGCATTTTTATTACCTCTTGTTTGAAAGTAATTACGTAAACATGTCAATTTTCGTTACACCAGTATTGCACACATGTTCTGCTTGATGCGCAAATAATATTGACGATAAGTACAATTTCTATTTTCTCATGCAGCGTTAACTTTACAACCATGACGAAACTAACTAACAACTTTTGTTAATAAGTCGCAAAATAGTAAATGATTTTTGACTAACACGTCAATATTCGTTACTATAGTATTACACATAGTTGTTGCAAAATTGTTGCCGGTAAATGTTAAAGAAATAAAATAAAAAAATATTTTCCAAAGGCTTTTTTATGGTACCCTGTAAATTAAAATAGTTCAACGAAAAATTGTATCTGACCTCGTTTTGTAGTCCTTAGTAAAGTTTTCTTATAACAATTTGCTCTAAAATAAAAATTGAGGGTACTTCTCTCTTATCGCAATTCTGTGTTTCTGCATTTTTTTGCCGCCCTGTACAAGATATCTTAAGCTTTGATATGTCAATATTATTTGCAGATCAAGCAGAACTTTTTATAAAGAATAACTTTTTTTCGTAAAATCAACAATAAAGAAAATTCCCATATGTCTAGAACTTTTCTGGACACGCTGTATATATATATATATATATATATATATATATATATATATATATATATATATATATATATATAATAAATGTAAATGCGAAGATTTACTTCTTCGCTAGTGCAGCGAAAAGGCCGTGAATGAAAAATAAAAATAATGAGGACTATCTTTGATTCTGGTCTGGGTGACCTCCTGCTATCGATTTCTGGGCTCTTACCCATCAGCGGGCAGGCTTACACCCAGGGTGGCTGAAGAACAGACCACGATTTGACCAGAATCATTTTTCTATTATATATATATATATATATATATATATATATATATATATATATATATATATATATATATATATATATATAAATATATATATATATATATATATATATATATATATATCTTTCTATACCAGTTAAAAAACAGTTAGTTTTGACCATAAATTTAACGAATGCAAGTAACTGTTCGTTTACCATTAATATTGTTAAAAACAAGTGAAAATAATATCAGCCAGATTCTCCAGCGCTAGTCCGGTCTAATTTGACATCCAAAAGTTTTAAACTGACAACAGTAAGAATGAGACAACTAAGTTTTATACTATGAATTTATTTCTGAGCTTTTTCGCAAATTTATAAAGAAAAGGGTAATTTTAGTACGTACTTTTGACAATAATAGAACTAAATTCATTACAGCAACTCGTTCCAAGATGAAAATCATTTGGAAACCAAGCAAATCCCTGGGATATCTGAATAATTCATAAGTTTTAATGACGACTTTTTAACAGTGACAGGACAAAAGCCTGTCAAAACATAACTGATCAACTATAAGATCTTAATTTAAACCAGTACTAAATCTTAAACCGTGAACAGTGAATTAATTTTAAATCGTATTGTCACTTTGACGTCTATACTGAAACAAAATATTTTAAAAATATGATAGAAAAACTAAATAATTTTCTTCACGCTCGAAGAAAAAACATTGTACCAACACGTGCGAAAAGTGTTGTTTTTCGCACTCGACTGCTGACCGAACTCGTTCGGTCAACTGCAGTCGAGTGCGGAAAATTAATCATTTTTAGGTCAATAGCTGTTGAATTAACTAGCCCAAATGTTTCACCCATAAAAAAATGTACCATACTGACATGGTATTTTACAAACAACATGTTTAGAAGCTTCGCTTTTATTAACCTTTAAATATGGTTTTGTTTCTCTCTGCGATTTATGTCATATTGATTTTCACATACCTTCATACATATATACTGAAAATAAACGACTTCGGAAAAGTTGTTTTCAGATAGGTCTTCATTTAATATTTTCATACTAAAGTTGATAAATTACTCTTTTTGAATAACGTCCTTACTCTACATGGAAAATTCACAATACGATAAATGAAATTCTTTGTAATTCTTGCCTCAATACTATTTAAAAATTGGTTATCGCTTTTGTTTTTTGCATGGTCGCAGTATTTGGTTGTTGGACGTTTTTATTAGTAAATTGGGTCTGTCCTCTAACCAAAGTTATTATTACTTGTTGTTTTTCTTTTTCTGGAAACGTTTTTAAAGGTATTTTTGTAAACATTTACAGAAAAAAAATAGGCAGAATTATTAACATGGTGTCGTTTCGTATTTACTTTTATTATTGGAAAATAATTTTCGATATACGTTATATTGTTATTTTGGTGAAGTTCTCACAATGGCAGCAAACCAAGTAAGTGCCAAAACACCAATTAAATTTTACCAAAAAAGAAATAGGAAAAAATATAAAAAAGTTGTGTATTACTTAGTTAAATTTAATTGCAACGAGCAATCAAAAAAAGCAATGTCTCGCAACAAACTTATACAAATCGTTCTTTTATATACATGGTGTCCGAAAAGTCTTACTATGAGCAAATATTTTTGCTATTAGTAAAGATAGAGACACCAAATTTTATTGGTTAATGAATCTACTTCTTCATTCTAAATTTATAGCGTCAATAACCCGTAATTTATAATCTATTAATTTTACAAAAAATCGTATTAAACAAAAATTGAAGGATATATAATTGTCTACAAAATCCTTCTTTCGCAAATTTTGTATCTAATATTTTAAGAGATATAAGCCATTTATCCTTGCATTCGGCATAGCGATACTAACGACCATGCGTGATAAGTAACTAATTAAAAAACTACGGGTAAATGGAAAACATTCGCATTTCTGTATTTTGTTTACAGTTTAGAGTATTTAGAAAATAATTTTCATGGTTAATCAAATTTCTTAGTGAATTTACTTTTGCTAATAAAAAGTCATAGCTTTAAAAATACTAAACTTATTTTAGAGTAAAATGTTATAGTTATATATATATATATATATATATATATATATATATATATATATATATATATATATATATATATATATATATATATATATATATATAAAATATTTTGTTTCAGTATAGACGTCAAAGTGACAATACGATTTAAAATTAATTCACTGTTCACGGATTAAGATTTAGTACTGGTTTAAATTAAGATCTTATAGTTGATCAGTTATGCTTTGACAGGCTTTTGTCCTGTCACTGTTAAAAAGTCGTCATTAAAACTTATGAATTATTCAGATATCCCAGGGATTTGCTTGGTTTCCAAATGATTTTCATCTTGGAACGAGTTGCTGTAATGAATTTAGTTCTATTATTGTCGAAAGTACGTACTAAAATTACCCTTTTCTTTATAAATTTGCGAAAAAGCTCAGAAATAAATTCATAGTATAAAACTTAGTTGTCTCATTCTTGCTGTTGTCAGTTTAAAACTTTTGGATGTCAAATTAGACCGGACTAGCGCTGGAGAATCTGGCTGATATTATTTTCACTTGTTTTTAACAATATTAATGGTAAACGAAGAGTTACTTGCATTCGTTAAATTTATGGTCAAAACTAACTGTTTTTTAACTGGTATAGAAAGATTGGTGCCATCCCAGTATTATTTATATCCTGTGAATGTTCAACATAAGGTGGCTGAAGGCGAATTGCTGCTGGTTGCTGCGATTTGAAAGTGGTAGCCTGGTTTGGAGGATCCGATACGCATTTTGTTGTGTAAAGACTCGTCCAAATATCCTTCAGCAACTTTTGGGGACTTCCATCCACTATGACGCTTAAGATTCGTGATGTCTACTTCACAGTATATACTAGCAGAGTGGCTGAAGACCGCCTAAAACAATGCCCAGTTGGGATTTGGGAGTTTGTACCCAGCCACGTCCATGGGCATCCTGCCGATTTTGATTATTCCAACACATTGTACAGAACATTTTCCGTTTCGATAATTTAAGAAAAACCTTCTAAAATCTACTTTGTGGTCGCAGTAATGCATATTTTTTTATTAAATTTCGTTCCACGCTTACTACGAAGCTTCTGCGTTGATGGGTTTTATTATCAGGAATCGTAATATGCATCAAGAATTTTTTTTGTCTTCAATGATTACTAGGGTCAAGTAAGTTAAGTCCTTACGGCGGCAGGCGCCTGCCACTCCAATAATAAATGTAACAACTTTAGTCAAAAGGTATAAATCATCTGGAGCCTCATTCAGAAATTGCCCTATATTGTCCCTTGTTAGAGTTTTACATTTTTTAGATTCAACATTATTTTTCTTAAAAAAGGCGATCACCCGATAATATTTGCTTATATCCAAAGTATCATCATCATCATCATCATCATCATCATCATCACACAGCCATATACGTCCACTGCTGGACATAGACCTCCCGTAAGGTTTTCCATCTAGATCTACCTTGTGCAGTGTTTATCGAGTTTGTTTGGATTCTTGATATATCGCCTGACCACCTGGTTGGCGGTCTACCTCTACTGCGATGTGCCTCCTGTCGTGGCCTCCATTCTAGGATATTCTTTGTCCAACGCCCATCCGTGAGACGCATTACGTGTCCAGCCCACTTCCACTTCAGATTCGCTATTCTTTCCACGGCATCTGTCAGCTTAGTCCTCTCTCTCACCACGGTGTTTCTAATTCTATCTCTGAGTGAAATACCAAGCAGCGATCGCTCCATTTTTCTCTGGGCAATACGGATTTTGTTTACCGTCTTTTTGGAAAGAGTTAGTGTTTCCGCCCCATAGGTACGCACGCACTGCTCGTAGACTTTTCTTTTCAGACACACAGGGATATTCGCTTTAAAGACATATTGCAGCTTTCCAAATCCAGCCCACGCCAGTCCTATTCGCCTGCTTATTTCGCATGTCTGGTTGTTCCTTCCAATGCGTATCTCATGTCCCAGGTATTTATAGGAACTTACTAGTTCAAGATTTGATCCATCTAAATTGATAGCTTCGCTTACGATGAGATTTGTCATAAATTGTGTTTTGTTGCCATTAACTTTTAGTCCTACTGAGCTTGAGACCTCGTTATGTCTTCGTAGCATTTCCCTGGCTTCATCAACCCGATCCGCGATGAGAACGATGTCGTCTGCAAATCCAAGGTGGTTTAGTTTCTCTCCATCTATATTGATGCCCATATCTCCGAAGTCCACCTTTTTGAACATATATTCCATTAGGGCTGTAAAAAGTTATGCTTTAATTTTAACATAGATTTTAACATTGAGTACCTTGACCATACCGTGTGGATGGTTTGCAAGTTTGTGAAATGTCAGAAAGGTATACTAGAATTACCTCTTCTCTCTTGAAATTGTTTATTTTCATTTTGGCACACCATTTACTAAATGTTTTCAATTCTTTGGCACAACGGAATTTCGATTTTTCTGGTAACAATTTGACATTCACAGTCTTGGATTCTTCAAGAATGTCTTCCGGTACTCTATCAATCATATTCTCTTCCTCGATCTCCATTTTCTACTCAAAATTTGGATAAAAGTCGAATAACCTTTGTATTTTCACATTGACGTCTATACTGACAATCAAGAAATAGTTAAATAACACAAACATTTTACTAAATAGGTTACCTCTTCGGCCTGGGTCCAGGGACGTTAATTAACACACAAAGTCTAATTAAGTGGCGATATAGGTATGTGACTGATATATTTTTTCGTGCGCAAAGTAGGTACTTTGCGCACGAATTTTAGAGCGCAAAGTTATACTTTCCCTAAGCCACCCGTTAAATGAAATTACCGGATCTAAACTCAATTTGCAAAATATTAATAATTGTTCTTTTGTTATAAATATTAATAAGAAATAATTCAATTTCCTATTATTATTATTACTATGTAAATTGTTGATGTAGGTAGTCCTTTCAAGTTTCATTAAAGATTGTTCAAAAAATAATCATTGGTTTTATTTCCGTTGTAACCTGACGCTCGTAGAAAAAATATTGTTATTAACGCATGCGCAAAGTGCTTTTTCCGCACTTGACAGGTTGCCCGAACTCCGCTTCGCGTCGTTCGTGTAACGGCAGTCGCGTGCGGAAAAATATCACATTGCGCACTTGTTAGGGAAACAGCTATTTCCGCGTCAGTGCTGAAAAAACTTTCAGCACTAATACTGTAGCAATTTTCAGCACTAATGCGGCAAAGTGCAACTTTTAGCACGCATATAAGTGCGGCAAGTAGCTACTTTCCGCACGTTCGTAGGAAAAAAATAAATATTTAGCTCCCTAAAAATAGACTCTCGAAGAACACGTTTGATATTCATTTAAAGCCGGATCGTTCCTTTATTAAGTAATTCTGAAAGGGTTTTAAAAAGTTGAGCTCGGTAACCTGTAGGGTAGAATTATATGTCTTCAGCCAAACAAGGTAAAATTGATCGAATTAAAAAAAACTGCCAAGCTATGCGCTGGCTGAAAAAGGGATATGTAAACAGTTTTGTCCAAGCTACTACGAGACGTTGGTTTCATCCTCTAACTTGATGAGATTAAATAAGTCCCCGGAGCGGACCCTAAATTTGGTCTGGATGTGGGATCCTTAAAGATAAGAAGCGACTTGAAAATTTTGCTTATATGCAAACTGATCATGCTACGTTTCCATCTCTAATACCGTGCAAGCCTGGCAAAATTGGGGGGTGTAATAAAAATAAATTTAGATATTATGTTATATTAACATTCTACTTATAGCTATTTTTTTGAACTTGTTGATTTATTTTTCTACATAGTACAAATATAATCATATTATATACATATCTATCAAAATTATTCATATTTTAGGCGCCGTGATATCATCTCTTTTACACCTAGTGTTTGCAGTTTGGGAAAGTTTATCACCTTGGTATTTGTTGGTAGTATCCATTCCAGTACTCCTAACAGGCGGCGGTGCAAGTTTTATGACAATTTTATCTGCATATATAACAGACAGTACCACTAAAGAAGAGCGTGCTTTTAGGTAAATTGCCTTTTAAAGTATTATTTTTATTTGAATATTCTTTTCAAGTAGTAATTATACAGTTCGTCTTCACTAAAATGTATGTTTCGTAAAGAAATAAGCTTTCAGAAAATGAAGTATTTTATAAAAATTAGAAGAAATAAGCAAATCGGCCCTCAGATAATTGTAATGGACGAACAGTGGAAGTGCTGGAATGTTATCCGAAATTTTTCATCAGTACTGTTGGCTTTTCATCAGTACTTCGACTACTAGATCTATATTGACAGTTTTATTTTGTCGAGTCGTTCACTTGCTAGGGCCAGATAGTGATTGCCAGCCTTGTGTTATGTAATGAAAGAATTTGATATATGTACGTGTTATATCTGTAATAGCCTAAAGAAATTAGAATAATCTGTGGGGTCTGTATTTTTATAATATTTTAGAAAATATATGAAAGAGTATTGGTGCCTTTACGCTATTCATTATTGTAATAAACCCAAGTTAGCCGCGTTTGTCGTCAAATATGACGATATTACATTACATATATATATATATATATATATATATATATATATATATATATATATATATATATATATATATATAATAATAATAATAATAATAATAAATAGCCTTTATTTAATATTCATAATAACAATACACAAAGTAATGGAAACGGGTGGCGAGATCTAGCACAGCTACTCACCTAACCACCCTACAAGAAGAGAGAAATTCACATAGAATAAAGTAAAAACAAAAAAAGAGAAAAACAGATTAGTAATCCTCAACACGCATATACTTAGTAAAAAAAACACAAAGAGATTAAAGGTAAAAATATGAAAAACATGAACTCAAAGCAAAAACCTAATTTAGTATCAATGAAAAGAAAAAACAGCATATTAGAAGATCCTCAATTGAGAAGTGATTACACATAAAACATAAAAAGGAAAAGAAAAAACAGAAAAATGAAAAACGGTTTTTAGTGCGGCAATCACCTGGGACCTGCGATCTCTGTGTGCAGTGGTAAGAATTAAGCAGATCAATTGTTCAAAAAGGGCGGAGTGATCGGAGGGAATGGTGCTACTGATCAGATGTCCGAATATAATTTTTAAAATGTTTTTTAAACATGTCAACACTTAAACAGTCCTTAACATTCGCTGGTATATTATTAAAATATTTTACAGCATTGTAGCTGAATGAGCGCTGAAATACGGCAGTTCTGTGTCTGGGGACAGAGAATAGATCACCATGGCGTGTCCGTCTCCCATGTATATCAGAGACCCTAACAAGTTTGTCAGACAGATAGCTCGGCAGCTGCGTCTCTCTTATTTTAAACACCAATGTACACAAGTGCATAACAAATCTTTGTTCCAATTTTAGCCAACCAGAATCCAAGAAACCTGGCGTGATATGGTCGAATTTTCTAATTTCGTAGCAAAACCTCAGGCAGCCATTCTGAAGCTTCTGCAAACTATACTTATCCTCGAGCAACAATGCTGGCCAAAATAGTACATCACAGTACGACAAAATTGACATAATAATCGATTCACACAGTCTTAGTTTTATTGGTACAGTTAAAATTTTTTTAAATATGTAGAGCGTTTTTAACTTACTATACCCATTCTGAAGTAAATAGGAGACATGTTTTTTGAATCTTAATTCAGAGTCAAAGTAAACTCCTAGGTTTTTACAGGAGTCAGTGGCGGTTATTTTGACGTTGTTTATTTTTATATTAATGATTTCTGAAATACCGCTATTATTTTTACCAAATATGAGTAGCTGGGTTTTGGATTGGTTTAATAAAAGATTATGCGCCTTCGATATTTGGTAAATATGATTGAGGTCTTCATTGATGCGTGTTTCAGCCGAAGCGACATCATCAGGTTTGAAGCTGTAATAGAGTTGAAGGTCATCAGCATACTGATGTGACTGTGAGTGTTTAATATATTCATTAAAATCAGCCGTATATAATGAGAACAACAGGGGACCCAAAATGCTGCCCTGTGGCACTCCACGATTCACGGTTAGCGCGGCAGAAAGTGTACTATCAAATAGCACCCTTTGCCTTCGATCACAAAGATAGTTCCCAAGAAAGCTGACGGCACTATTGGCAAGTCCATAATATTTTAACTTGGTACATAATATATTATGGTCAAGAGTGTCAAAGGCCTTGCTGTAATCAAGTAGTACCAAACAAGTACACTCACTGTCATCAGAAGCGCGGAAGATGTCATCAGTGACTTTTAAAAGGGCTGTGGTAGTACTATGCTGGGCCCTGAAGCCCGACTGTGTTGGGGGAATGATCTGTTGCCGCAGAGAATAATCACTCAACTGCTCAGAAATGACCTTTTCCAGAATTTTAGAGAGAACGGGTAACAGACTAATAGGTCTGAAGTGAGACAATTCACGTGGGTCATTACGCTTCGCAACAGGAAGAACATTTGCCACTTTCCACTGACTCGGAAACTTGCCAGAAGAGATGCTAAAATTTATTATAAAGGTTATGTGGTGTAATAAATAAGGAAGTAATAAAGATATACTTTTCCGGTCCAAACCATCAGCTCCCCTGGCATCAGAGTGCAACTGCGAGATTATTTTTTCAACCCTTTCAGCAGCCACCGCAGAAAATTTAAATTCATTTTTATGAACAGGTGTTTCATAATGATTCATGATCACACCATTATCAATTTGAGTACTAGATGGAGGGATACTATCCAAGAAATACCTGTTAAAATCATCTGGTGTACCAGTGTCCCCAGGATTAAAGTCCGCAGTAGAGTTGATATTAAGCCATCTAAGAGTGCGCCAAAATCCTTTGGGATTAGTCCTAAACTGATGGCTTAGATAAGCTCGTTTTTCATTACGAACAGAGGTAGTGACAAGATTTCTAAGTTGCTTATAGTCGTTCCAAGATTGTTCAGATTTTAACCTTTTGTGTTTGGAACGGGCTTTATTTCTTAAGCGCATCATATATTTAATATTCGGCGTGATCCAAGGAGCAGGAGACTTGGTCAGACGAGACGTCTTGTAAGGCGCATGCCTGTCAAAAAGTTCATTCACAGCCACAGTAAAAAAATTAACCATTTCATCGACATTACTTAATGAATACAGAGTGTCC